>LPNX010796222.1:584052-705678 GCA_001517045.1 Pseudotsuga menziesii
GAAAGCAATTACTTCCTTCTGGCATACATTCTTTGCATGAATCCCATGATCCTGGGAGGCCATTCAAGGTGGCCATCACCGCTTCTACATTCTTCACTTACTGCTTCAAGTTGTTCTTTGATTTGAGAGACCCTTGTAAAGTATGAATGCATGGTCTCTGCATTTTGGATTTTCACTTCCTTCAACTATTTTCTCAAAGTCATATTCTGATTTATGTTCTTCCCTTGAAATAGCTTGGCCAAGGAATCAAACATCTTCGGTGTCTTTGGGGAGACACTTGTAGTACAAGTTGATTCATTACTGAATCAACAATGATCTTCTTAGCCTTGACCAAGTTCTTCTTGTGAAAGGCTTCTAACCTCATCTCCCTCTGAAACTGGAACCTCTATACTCATATAGGTGTCCAATACATTTTTTTCAGAGAGGTTATATACTTCCAGGATTGAAAGTTGTCAAATTCCCAAAGCTTGTCATCAAGATGATGTGATAGATCACTTTGAAATGTGAACCTCAAATGAAAATAGCAAAGGATTAGATCTTACCGATTTGAGGTGTCCATCCTGGTTCCGGAGCTAGCTGATCTAGGGTTTGTCACAGAAAACCTAATTTTCAAAACTTAAAATCTTTCAGATATTATTAGATAGACATATAGATCTATTCAAATGGAGTTTTCCAATGTACTCCTTTTCTTAAAATAGTGGAGGGAAGCTCCCGGAACAGGAAGCCCTAATTTTCCAATTTCTTTTGCAGAAATTCCTGTTACTGTTTCTGTGATATCTGTGAAATTACAGCTCCTCTATCTCTGAAATTTCTTACTGATGTAACCTCACATGTCCCTGATTCAACACCATAGGTTTCATCAGAATTGGTTTCACCAATTGGGATTTATGATCCTTTTCCCAAGGTGACCTGTTACAGGACTGTTCAGAACAACAAAGTTGTACGCCATGCCATGTGTCACAGGTTCATCTTCTGAGTCTGAAATTTGGACCACTGAAATTAAAGTCCGTTCCCTTTCTAGAACATCTTTAGGAGTTCTATTTGGACCTCATTAGCCCACGATATTGCAATTCTCCCCAGGTGTCCTGTTTAGGGATGAATTCTGGAAGAGGCTAGAACCCTAACTTGGAGAGATCATATCTCCTGGAATACAAAGAATATGAGGCTGAATTTTGGACACAGTGTTCTTTATGATTTTAGCTTCGGCCCTTGCAATTTTTAGAACTTAATACTTCTCCAATATTGGGATATAGCGAATGTACCAAAACTTAGTAGTCTTAGTATTTAGGGTTTTTCTAGCTCGGGGTCAAACTAGGGTTTGACTTTCCCTAAGTTCCACCCAACCAAATTTCTTGATCCAGGTCTCTAAAATTTATTTTTGATGAGGAGAAAAATCCTATTCTGGTCTCACTCAAAAATTCCTCTTCTGTAGAAAGCCCTAATTTTCGTATCGAAAAACTGAAAATGCCCGGAATCGAATTCCGCTTCAATAGAAAGATGCGCCCTTCAATGGAGAGTCAGCCTAGCATACTTTTGCAGATGGATTGTGGAGAGAGACCCAAAAAGTAAGAAGCCCTAGCTTCTATAGCTACACAATGTCTTCTTCTCAGGTTAGCTCTGATACCATGTTAAATTTTCATATGCTTAGCTAAGACATCAGTATTTCATTTCATTTTCATGACATAAGCATATAAACAGGATCACTGAAAGATAGACAAGCACAACCATAAAAAAGGAACACAAATATTTATCCTGGGAAAACCCTAAAGGGAAAAACCCAGCAAAATCTTCCTCAATATAGATGCCCCAAAAAGATAAAAGATAAAACCAACAAGGAGATCAAAGCCTGATCCTCCTCCTTCTCCAGCTACTTCTCTTCTCCACTAATGCGCTACACAAGTGAGTGTGTGTGTGTGTCACAAATGAGGAGCACTACACCTCTATTTATATTCATCTGTTCACTTAAGTTAACTCATTTGACATGTAGGCTCGAGTTAAATCATGTAGGCTCGAGCTACACATGTAGGCTCAAGTAGCCACACTAGGGTGCTGATGACCCACCTTTACAATTAGAGGGGACTACCTCATGACTCTTATTAGTTCTTCCGATTAGCAGCATCGGGGTACAATGTAATACAAGTGGTTCTCCCGGTAGGACCATCAGGGACCACAAAAAGATACATATAGAATATTCTTCGAAGTTACAATATTTCAACAATTGCAATACTTCGATTTCTCTATTGGAGAATTTGGTTCTACCTCTATCCCCATGGTGACCCTGTAGAGACCCTTGCACCTCAGATGGATAACCATCTCAGCCTTCCATTCAAAGTAGTTGAATGGTGTTAGTGAGACATGAGTTTGCTCCATATCTGCTTGCGCTAGTGGTGAAAATTGTTGAATGTACCTGCAATGAAAACTCACAATTTTTTCTAGAGAATCACTCTAATGAAAAATCAAACACTCAGAATTCGATTTGCAGCTTCACTCAACTCTGATACCATGTGATAATTGATTCATAGCTAGATCTAGAAGCTAAAGAAACTCTCACAACTCGCTCTAGTTTGCAAAACAAGCACATAATAACTGAAACGACAGAAATTACATTCACACATGAAGGAAACAGTGGATATTATTAACAATTTCTAACATGTCAACATGTCTAGAACATACATATATATATTACATTTTGGTAAAATTGTTGTCACATCCCCTTCCCTCTCTTGCCGAGGAGAGGATGCAACTAACGCTACTCTGATACCACACTGTCATGTGCCCTCCCCTCTCGCCGTGGAGAGAACACGACTCAATGAGCTACTGCCATCTATAATCAGGCATCTAGCCCCATGAACATAAACATAAATGCATTGAAAATAAAAACATATGCAGATGCATAATGCAATAATATGCAACGAAAGAAAATCTCATTCAAGCATTCAATATGTTCATAATAATTCAAGCATTCAATATGGTCATTTCCCCGTCCTTACATCCTATGAAGACGTTGGCGGAAGCTAGCCATGGTCTTCCCAGTATAATAGGATGTCCTTCAGAAGGATCCTTTGATTCTACTACCATGAAATCAATAGGATATTTCTATGAGGCTATTGATACAACAACGTCATCTAGAACCCCAACAGGTTTTACCGTAGTACAGTATGCTAGTTCCTGAATTGAGGGGGTCGGTATGAGAAATTGTCGCAATTGTAAAGCTTCTAACACTGCAGTGGTCATCATATCAATGGCAGATCCTAAATTGATAAGTGTATTGCCTATGGCAGTATTATTTACGATAACAAAAATTACCTCCCACTATTCATGTTATAGGAGAAATCTCTGAATGCATTACTGACAATGGAAAGGATGCGTAGTAGTCGAAAGTGCATGAGTGTTTTAGCACTACCGTGGAGAGAGTGGATTGTCCACTGGCGTGATGGCGGTTGTTTTTGCTTGCCATCGTGAGGTCAACCACGCTGATGGAGTGTGCGTGTGGGCAAGGACTGATAGTCCTGCCACACTCCACTCCCAGCCATAACTACCCCAACTAACAACAACAGTTTTTAATGGTGGTGGTTGGATAAAACAAGGTGGTGACACAAGGGTTTTCTGTCATGTCTCAAGGATTAACAATTCCCCCACCCTTATCCTTGTGAAAATCATGCCCCTTCTCAATTTAGTTGCCACGAACGTATATGGTTGGGTTATTTAATTAAAGATGCATATTTACATGATGACAAAACTCAATATGTATGCCGCATGCCCCGATATACCATCGGTGATGATTTCAAATCGAAACATAGCATAACCAATCAACGGTGGGGCCTTGGCCTTTAGCTTCACACCATGATCATTTGCAATATATACATCATATACATCTAATACAATGGGGTCAAAACCTGGGTGTTACATACCCCTCCCCCTTCAATAGCACTGTCCTCAGTGCTTTACAAAATTGAACAAAATGCTACACTGGTATCGCCTCAGTGTTCCGCAGAATTGAACAAAAATGGATGTGCTAATCGCATGGCATCCTCCAGCTCCCATGTAGCCTCTGCAGATTTGTAGTGCTCCCATTGCACCTTTACCTGACCTATGGCCCGATTCCGGAGCATTGTGACCTTCTTGTCGAGGATGCACATTGGATCGATTCGGAACTCTCCCTTGGGTTCCACCTGAATCTCATCCCAATTTATCACATGGTTAGGATCATGTACATATCTATTAAGCAAAGAAACATGAAAAACATTATGAGCTCTAGTGCTAGCAGGCAATGCAAGTCTATATGCAACTGGCTCTATTCTTTTAAGCACTTCAAATGACCCACAGTATCTAGGTGACAGCTTGGCACAACTTCCAAGATTCAAGGAACTCTTCCTTGCCCTCACTCGGAGGTAAACATGATCGCCAACACTGAACTCCCTGTTCACCCTATGCTTATTTGCATAGCTTTTCTGTCTGTCCTGTGCTGCTTTCAGATTTTGCCTGATCTTTACAACCTCTTGCTCCATTTCCTTGAGAAATTCTGGTCCAAGCACAATCCTATTCACTAGATTATCCCAAGTCACTGGTGTCCTACACCTTCTTCCATACAAAGCTTCATACGGACTCATCCCCAAGGATGCCTGCTGTCCATTGTTATAAGCAAACTCTACCAAGTGCAAGTAATCTTCCCACTTGGTTGGTTTGTCCATTACGTACATGTGAAGCATATCTTCAAGCACCTGATCAACTCTCTCTGTCTGACCATCTGTCCGAGGATGGTATGCATTGCTGAAGTTTAGCTTTGTACCCAAATCTGCAAACAACCCCTTCCAAAAGTTGGAAGTGAACTTGACATCTCTGTCAGAGACTATTGCCTTCGGCAATCCATGCAATTTGAAAATCTCCTTCATGAATATCTTTGCAATGTCATCAGTCTTATGCGTAGACTTAACCGGTATAAAATGTGTTGCCTTAGTCAACCTGTCTACCACAACCATGATGGAATCATGTTGTCCCCAAGTCATCGGCAATCTTGTAATAAAATCCATGGAAATAACTTCCCATTTCCATTCTGGAACTGGAAAAGGCTACAACAAACCTGCTGGATGTTGATGTTCAACCTTTACCTGTTGACATTTCATACACCTTGAAATGTACTCATCCATATCCTTTTTCATTCCTGGCCAAAAGTACTGCTTTCTAGCTATAGCAATTGTCTTCTGATATCCTGGGTGACCAGAATACGGAGCTTGATGGATTTCATCCATAACAACTCTCCTCAAACCTGCTACATTCAGAATATAAATTCTACCTTTATAAGTAATAAGTCCATCTTCTTCCAATTTATATCCCTCATACCTCTTCTCAAGACCTTGCTACTACAATTTATCTTTTACCCGCTCATACAATTCATCTCCAGCGGCATGACTAACAATCTGTTGCCTCAAATTTGATTGGCAAATACTAAAAGATGCCACATGCATTTCCTGCACCTTCCTGCTGAGTGCATCAACTACCTTATTTTCCTTCCCCTTTATGTGCTTGATTTCAAAATCAAACTCACATAACAACTCCTGCCATCTTGCTTGCCTAGCATTCAGAGTAGGCTGATCAAACAAATACTTCAGTCCACAGTGATTTGTTCTGAGCTCAAATCTTCTACCCATCAAGTAATGCCTCCACATCTTGAGGGCATGTACTATGGCTGCAAGCTCTAGATCATGAGTGGCATAGTTCTTTTCATGCTCCTTCAGCTTTCTCGACTCATAACATATCACGTGGTTGTTCTGCATAAGGACTCCTCCAAGCCCTTGTCCACATGCATCGGTACACACCACAAAATCTTTCTCTGGATCCGCAACCTTCAATACAGGTGCATTGGTGAGAAGACTCTTCAACTGCTGGAAGCTTTCTTCACACCTCGATGTCCATTCGAACTTCATCCCCTTCTTTTGCAAAGAAGTAATGGCATGTGCAACTTTGTAGAATCCCTGAATGAATCTCCTGTAGTATCCTGCAAGTCCCATAAAAGATCTTACATCTGTCACATTTCTTGGAGTAGGCCAATTCATAATGGCTTCAATCTTTTCAAGGTCCACAGATATACCCTCCTCTGAGATAATGTGACCCAAATACTGAATTCTATCTCTATAGAAGTCACACTTGCTTAGTTTTTCATACAACTGATGCTCCCTGAGCAATTTCAATGTCAATCTCAAATGCTCTTCATGTTCTTCCTCATTCTTAGAATAAACAAGAATGTCATCAAGGAAAACAAGAACAAACTTGCCCAAATACTTGCTGAAGACACTATTCATAAGGCACATAAATGTAGCTAGTGCATTTGTGAGACGAAATGGTACCACTACAAACTCATAATGCCCATACCTTGTCCTGAAGGCCGTCTTATGAATGTCTTCATCCTTGATTCTCACCTGATGGTAACCAAACCTCAAGTCAATCTTGGAAAATACCTTTGCTCCTCTCATTTGATCAAAGAGGTCATCAATCCTAGGCAAAGGATATTTATTCTTCACAGTAACCTTGTTCAATTGTCTGTAATCAATACACAACCTAAGTGTACCATCTTTCTTCTTTACAAATAGAACTGGTGCTCCCCAAGGAGACACACTCGGTCAGATATACTTCTTTTCCAACAACTCTTGCAGTTTCATCTTCAACTCTAGCATCTCCAGTGTACTCATCCTGTAGGGTGCCTTGGACACTAGTGCTTCTCCTGGCACAAGTTCAATAGTGAAATCAATGTCCCACTTTGGAGGAAGCCCTGGAATCTCATCAGGAAACACGTCCTTGAATTCCTGTAACACCTGATAGTCCTCCAACCTAGGAGTTTCATCTTCTGATGTCTCCAAAATATGGGCTGCATACAACTGGCAACCCTTCCTACAGAACTTTTTAAACTGCATTGCTGAAACCTACCGTACTGAAATCACCTTTGGAATACCTTTCACAACTACCAGGTTCCCTTCTTCATTCATGCATTCGAAAGTCTTATTGTAACAGTCAAGCTTCGCTCTATGAGCTTCTAACCAATCCATTCCAATGAGAATATCATAGGAACCAAGCGGTAGAACATTCATATCTACACAAGTGACCAATCCATTCATTACCAATGGACATTTCTCTACCACTTCACTGACCTTTCTCTTAGTTCCAGTGGCTAGCTGAACTAACCAAGAATTCCTATGCTTTATTTTCTTAAAAGCACAAATCTCCTCTACTCTAGGAGTAATGTAACTGTGAGTAGAACCAGGGTCAATAAAAATAGAAACAGATTGCTCAACAATCTTACTTGCTACCTCAACCACAGTTGAATGGTGATCTGCCTAGTGGTCCTCTAGTGCTGCATAAATCCTAGGGACTACCCTTGCTACATGACCCACTGTTTCTGCTTCTTGAATGTTATAAGCTGGCCTTGCACTCTCATTCTCGAGTGGAAAATTTCTGTGCATGTGGGGTCCTCCACATTTCCAACATTGAAGTGGTCCTCTATTCTGTTGTGGATCTTTAGGCTTTTCTCCTGTCACTCCAACTGGCTTACTCGCAGCTTGGGATGGCTACTTCTACTGATTCCTAAAGTTAGAAGGTTTGAAACCTTTCTTTCTTTGGTCAAACTTCTCATTCTTCTTGTCCTTCCATGCCTTATGGTAATTCGGCTTACCTTTGCTTTGCTCATAGCAATACTTAGCCTTCCTTATTGCTTCTTCAAGAGTTCTAGGTTCATAAAACTCAATTCTATCTTTATAAGATTGAGGTAATCCACTCAGAAAACGCTGGACCTTCACTTTTTCATCTCTGATGTACCGAACATACCTCAACAGCTCCAAAAACTTATTTGCATATTCTTCCATGGTCCGCTATCCCAATCTCAGCTCATGGAACTCCTTAATCTTGTCATCATAATACCTGTCAGAGAGGTGTTTATGCTTGAAATACTTCTTGAACTGTTTCCACTTAAGTCTCCTTTCACTGATCCCCATTACTTGCTTGAAGTGTTCCCACCAAATGGATGCCCTTCCATTCAGATTGAATATGGAAACTCTTGCCTTCATGTTTCCTGAATAATCATGCACTTGAAAGTACTTCTTTATTCCAAGAAGCCAAGCTTCAGCCTCTTGTCCAGTCTTTACCTCACCATCAAATGTAGGAGGTTTAGCTTTCTTAAATTCATCCCGAGAGTGATCCCTATGGTGTCTCTTTCTTTTCCTTTTATGAGAAGAAGAACTTGAATCCCTACTGGATTCTTTAGAATCAGATGATCCACTAGAAGTCCTTCTCCTTCTCCTAGTACTGCTCTTACTGCCTTTTGGTCTTGCTGTACCTCATCCAGAGTCTATCTTTCTTTGCAAGTCTGTCAAACTCTACAACATTGCAGCATTAAACCGATGCTGCTCTTCTTGGGCTTTGATCAAGCTTCTCATGGTGGCTGCAACATCTGACGATGTCTCTTGGAATCTCCTTCCATTAGACTCTATGTCATCATTTTCGTTATGAACATTTTCTCCTATGGCATCTCGGGCACGCTCATAGGAATCCCGAGCATCATATCCATCATGGGTTCTCATAACTGAACCACCACTTACTTACCAAACTGCACTACCTGGAATACTGCCCTCGAAGGTGACTATGATTCTGCAACGTGTTAGTAACACAACTGTTAGATGCATAATATTGATATAAATCAGAATCACTTACCTTCTCTTGGAATAATCATAAAATAACAACTTTTCCCAAACACAGGATTTCCTTCATCAAAGAACGCTTATATGAGGGGAATGACGGGGGTCAAGGGTTGCCCCCTTGTGGCTTCGCGGGTCGAGGGAAGCACCCTCATTTTTTTTGTTTTTGTAAATCCATTATTTTTGCGCAATCTGGTGCATAAGATCGCTGCCACTTTCTCCTTTTCAGCCCTGAAAATCCACTGAAAACCACTGAAAATCCCTCTAAAAAATAGTTAAAATCTGATGGGAAATCCCACGGAAAACTCAAAATTTCCTTGTATAGGATCGGGTCTCATCCCAACTAACATTCCGACGTTTCGACAGGAAAATCGCCAAACTTACGACCTGCATCGGCGACGCGGAGGACTATTCACCTATTTCCTTCCGCTGCATCGGATCCGCATCTAACTATCCGAACCTAATCGACGATGAAACCAGCCTATGCGCTGCATCGGCGATCAGGTGTCTTGTGCATTGGGTGGTTAGTCATCCAGGCAGCCGCAACGGTGGACGTTCAATCCACTAACCATCGCTGATGGCTGATGACTCCATGACTTAGAATTTTTTTTGAAATTTTCCCTTGTTAGCCTTCCTTTTTGCCGCTTGATCGGCTCAATTCTCTTCTTTTCATTGGATAAATAGTTCCATCAGTAGCCGCAATGGCGGCCCATCATCTTCAATATTCTCCCGATCGGCGGCCCAATCTCTTGTGGCATAACCTGATCGGTATCGGCAGTCTCTTCTCGTCGGAATACTAGTGCTCTAGGCTTCTGAAACGACGACACACGAAACACTATCTTCTTCTGATAGTCGATGATTTCGTGTCTTAGATTTTTTTTTAAACTTTCTTTACGGCGTCGGCGGTCGGAGGCCTTACCCGTCGGATGTGTAGTTGTCTAGCCATCCGCAATGGCGGGCGCTCAATCAACTTTTCCCGCCGACGGACATCGAACACTTAGAAAATTTTCTGCAATTTTCCTTCCAACTGTGCTCCATCAGGTATGCTTCTGCCTAGCTCTCCGCTACATTAGAAGTCCTTCCAGCGAAGTGTTCCAATGAACCGACAGTTCAAACACTTAGACAAATTTGTGGAAGTTTTTGGTCATCAACTTCTGATCTCTGCTGGGCAGAAAGAAATCCTGCTTCTGTCACTACATCTTCGTGGTCCATTTAGGCCCATGTTGCAACATGAGCTCTGATACCACACTGTAACATCCCCGACCCTCCGACCGACGAAGAGGACGCTACCATGGCGTTAACCATCCAGGCTACCAGCCCCATGAACTTGTGAATTCATAAAATACTGAAATGCTGAAAACAACATGCTTTGAACTAGAACATGCATACATGATCATTTATCATACACAACAGAAGCAACATACATTCATACAAGCATTCAACATGTTCACCATATTCATTAACAGTAAAATGATTGCAAGAATAAAATAGACAAGATTACTTATCTTATGAAGAAATCATTCCGCAACCAGCTACGTCGCTGCAACGTTCCACCCAACCATAGGCCAACGTGCTCCTTAATCTCTCAGCAACACTACCACCCCTGAGTTGGGCATGATTCCCCAAGGAATAAGGAACAAGCAATCTTACACATAGCCAAGGATACACAAAACACAACCAAGCCCCCACAGTTGGGTTTATCAGGCCATCAACAAAACAACCAAGCCAATATGGTCAGGTTTATCAGGCCATCAAGGAGTTGGGAAAAGCTAAATGCTAAGCTGGTGAGCCCATTACAGAGCTAGGAACACTACACCAAAACTAGCCTGGCTTCTAAGACACCCACACACACCCAACACAAGGAATCAGTCCCTTCTCTGCTACATAGTCCCTCAGGCCCTGACTTCCTTTCCAGTGCTATTCAGGGGTTGTGGAGAAGAAATCCAGCCCTCTAGCTCTGTCTGTGTGGTTTCCAAACACGCCAGGTTTATCAAGCAAACCAAGCCCCCATACCTACTCCCAACATAGTCCGAAGACCAACCATTGCACGCATGCAATCAATCAGCTGTTACAGCTTAAATAGGGAAAATGATTCCTGGGTCGTTCTTGGCCCTATCATGGCCAAAACGACTCCCAAGCGAAACACTACAGTCCCCAAAACGTATCAGTAACCACAACTCACAACATGGGGAAAACAATAGTCCATCCTAGACAACGAAGTCACCGGGAAAACTTACCCAGACCACACTGGGGAAGAGATATAGTCTCCCAGCCTGTGCGTGAGAGAAACTAGCATCAGTCCCCAAAATACAGAGGGAAAAACATATGCACGAGCCACAAATCAGTAAGGAAAAATTACACACAGTCCCTGAGCGTAAACCGACTCTCCACAGGAAAAATCATGGGCGATAGTGACCGAACAACCCCCCCCCAAGCTTGCTGCGTGAGTGGCAACAATGCAGAATCCTAGTGCGTGAGAGAAGATTTACACCCAATTCCAAAAGCGGTTCAAGAAGACACCCGATTCCTCACTGTGGAAAATGTGAATGACAGTGGAGGTGGCTCCTCTCTCCTGGATGCGTGAGACCAAAACAAGAAAGGTACCCGTGCGTGAGAATAATGAACAGACAACCGTCCCTGCGTGAGGGTGAACAACTCTGCCCAGGCGTGAAGATGAACAGACAATGGAAAGGATGTATAGTATTCGAAAGTGTGTGTGTGTTTCAGCACCGCCGTGGAGAGAGAGGAGTGTCCACTGGAGTGATGGCGGTGGTTTTTTCTTGCCATCGTGAGGTCAACCACGCTGGTGGAGTGTGCGTGTGGGCAAGGACTGACAGTCCTGCCACACTCCACTCCCAGCCATAACTGCCCCAACTAACAGCAGTAGTTTTTAATGGTGGTGGTTGGATAAAAAAATCTGGTGACACATGGGTTTTCTCTCATGGCTCAAGGTTTGGCAATTCCCCCACCCTTATCCTTGTGAAAATCATGCCCCTTCTCAATTTAGTTGCTGTGAACGTAGCTGGTTGGGTTATTTAATTAAAGATGCATATTTACATGATAACAAAACTCAATATGTATGCTGCATGCCCCGATATACCATCGGTGACGATTTCAACCTGAAACATAGCATAATCAATCAACATGGGGCATTGGCCTTTAGCTCCGCTGATCATTTGCAATATATACATCATATACATCAAATGCAATGGGGTCAAAACCGGGGTGTTACATGAAAATAGTAACAAAACTAGGATCAACAGTCCCCCAAACTAGAGAGATGCTAGGTCCCACTGAGCAAAACAAAGATGAGTCAGGAAGAAGGCCAAGCTATGTTAGCAACTGCCTTTGACTTAGCAGATGAAACATGAGATTTAAATCTCAATCTCTTGGCCTGTGATTTTAAAACAGCACGCCTCTCCTGTTGAGAGTTATGTGATGAAGTAATAGCCTGATTGAGGTCTTCAACAGCCTTAACTTATAGACGCAATTCCTTATTCTCTTGTCGAAGTTCAAGAATTAACTTGGCGTATTCTTCATTCTGACTCGCTGACTGTGCCAATTCTTGAGTTAATTGGCCTACTTTTGGTTGATTAAGAGTGGATGGTTCTGTAGGCTGCTTGGGATCTGGAGGCGGACTCAATCCCCTGGATGGTATCTTGAGGTCAACAGAGGGAACTTGTCTTTCAGGACTCATGCCTTGAGCAGGTGTAGGGATAGTCTCATGAGCAACATCTTTGAGCAATTCGGCTGAGACACTAGAAAATGTGAACAGAGGTGAGTCTGGGTTAGGTTTATCTGCTTCGGCCATGCTATTTGGATGACTAATCTGACTATTGGGCTAAACCATGGTCTGGACGATGGGTCGAACAGCGGACTGGGAAAACTTCGCCTTCTGTTCCCTAGTACGAATTCGTGGAAAATGTAAAAACTCAATAGACACAGGGTTAATGGGGGTAGAATGGGCAAATGGGCTTGCCTCTGATGTATCTTCATTGATGTGCACAATGTTGGGGATTTTCTTCTCTGTGGATGGGGTTTGACTGGATTCACGATTACGTAGATGCCTAGGGTGTTTTTGAATATTGAGGTGAGGGTTTAGAAATTTCAACACAAAAGTATCCCAAGTCTGATTCCTTGCTTTGAGCTGATCCAAGATCAGGATCTTGATCAAGCTGTGGTGATACAAACTGCCCCTAGGATTAATGGTATTCTTCCTAACTTTGCCTAACATTTTCTCCAAGATTTTTAGGAAATAAAATGGAAAATTGAGAAACCGCCGATTAGCAAAATGCGCTAGTAAACGAAGATGGAAAGCTTTGAATACACTGAACTTACCCTCATAGGTGATAAGGCGATTGATGATGAACATAGGGTTAAGGTATTCTTGCTTAATCCATTCTCTATGGAATCCTTTGGCACCTGCAACATGCTGGAACTCTGGCTTGAGAGAAAAGTTATGGGATAACCGAGGGAGAAACTAGTGTTTGTGCCAGCAAGTGCCTTCTCTTGGGAACTTAGTCGGGACAATGATAACCTCCTCAGTTACCTGGAAAATGAGATGACCAACCCTAGCCAGCTTACCATCAAAATCCATCACAAAAATCAATGAAATTTCTTCGTCACACCCTTGCAAAAGGTGAAGAAACGGGTTCCATCCATCCTGAAAGAAAATCTCCCTACATTCTTGAAAAAAATGGAAATGATTCAGATATGTACATTCATCAGAAAAATAACAGTGCTTAGGAAAACCAGGATAATGATAGTATAACTCGAAAAATGCCATAGGAAAAGCTAGTCATCCATGCCTTATTGTAAGGATTTCTTGTCATCTCAAGAATATTTTGAGTTTACCCTATGGAGTTTGTGTCATTTTATAGCTATGGGTCCCATTTCTAGGATAATCATATCCTAGGTATTGGTTGAATTAGATGGCCGGGTCCAAGCCCCACTTACAATCATTCTCTAATAACATCACAAACAATTGGCCTAAACATGTATTTATATATTCTAGTTTTTCTTTATATATATATATATTATCATTTTCGATGAACCATGTGCATAGTGGTGCATTAACCAGATCTCTTTTACCCGATATTGCCCCACTTCCATTAGGCCTGTTCAGTACCTCGATGGGTTTATCTTGGTACCATGCAAGCATAGCCCCGCTGCCAGCATGCCTTTTCAGTACCCCGACGGGTTTACTTGCATTTACCAAGGTCCCTTGTTTTAAGATGTTACTTAGCATTGACCCACTACCATCAGGCCTGTTCAGTACCCCGACGAGTTTTCCTCGTATAATTATTTTAAAAATATGGAAGTCGATTGGTACTAGAGCGTGTTAAGCCTGCTAAACACATAATTCAAATTTCTAGAGCAAACCTTATAAGTAACTTTTATAATGTCCAAAACCATATATCATGTCAAAACATAATAACTTAAAGCTGTCCCTTGACCTTTCAATCCATCTCCTTCATAAAAGATTAATAATGTTCCCCACAAGCAGAAAATCCCAATTACTCTCGAGTTACCACAAAAATGCTTAAGAGACAAGTTTTGATAATAAGTATAGGATGAACTAGTAGTCCATAGGTGTAGGATGACAATCTGAAGAGCATGATAATTAGAGTAGGTCTTTCAAGCAACTGTTGTAATAAATCAGAAATGTACATGTCTGAATCAAAATACCATATATTAAATCATAACGAATCATAGAGAAAATGATATATAGATAATTCTTTTAATTTTCACTATAAACTTCAATTTTCGAAAATACCCAAAAAGAGTTAAGATACATTATAAGTCTTTTAGTGCACTTCCCTTTTCAAATAATACCTCATGAGTTGCTTATAGAGATAAAGTATTTGTAATCAATTGCAAAATCACTTGTTAGATGATTCATATTTATTCATAACAAAGGCATCTATAAAATTCAATAAAATTAGAAAAAGGAAAAGAGTCTTCCTGTTTTAATTGACAAAACTGCAACATATGATCATGGAAATGAATCCTCTATATAAATGCAGTTAATTTGTTAGAAATGACTCTTATTTATTTGGGAAAACACAAACATATTTACATATATACAAGTAATGACACCCCATAATAACTTTAACGATTAGGAGGAGGAGGAAAAATTTCCTCTTCAACCAGTTCTCCATCTCCTTCTGCTGCAAGACATTTTGCACGAAATCCTGTTTAGATATTGGTTGGTAGTAAAGTCTAAGTTTGTGTCCATTTACTACAAAGGAAATTTGTGAACCATCAATTGTATTAATTTCTACTGACCCATTATCGAAAGTTGTAACTACTTCATATGGACCCATCCAACGGGTAGTTAATTTTCCTTTAAAATTTTGGTACCTTGAGTCGAATAGTAATACCGAATCCCCAATATTAAATTGCTTTTGCTTAATAAATTTATCATGCCATTTCTTCCGTTGATTCTGTATTAACATTGTTATTTGGAGTGTATCCTGTCTAATTTCATCTAACTCATTAATATGTAAAACTCGTTGTTTCTGTGCCTCGTCCAAATCCATGCCTAACTGTGCGGCCATACGAAAGGTCTTAACTTGGAACTCGATAGGTAAAAGGACTTGCTTTCCATATACTAGCTCATAGGGGGTATGACTAGTAGTGTTTCTCCATGTTATCCTATAGGCCCACAAGGCCTCTAGGAGTCTATTTGCCCAATCCTTATGATGTAGCTGAATAGTTTTAGTTAAGATAGCTTCCAATACCTTATTGGTTGATTCTACCTGGCCATTGGCTTATGGATGGTAAGGTGAGGATTTGCAATGTTGTATACTATATTTCATGGTAATCTCTTTCATTAATTTAGAGGTGAATTGCGAACCTTGGTCAGTGACGATTTCTCTAGGCACCCCAAATCGAGTGAATATTTCTTCATATATGAATTCTACCATAGATTTCTCTGTCCCTAAAAAAAGATTTAACTTCTACCCATTTGGTAACGTAGTCTATGCAAACTAGGATATATTTATTTTTATGGGACATGGGAGAAATTGGTCCTACAAAATCAAGAGCCCACTTCTCAAAAGGCTCAATCATGACCTGAGGCTGTAAAGGCATCTCATCAGATGACGTAGGTCTACCCATTCTTTGGTAGCTATCACATCCTCTAACATATCTGGCAACATCCTTAAAAATGCTTGGCCAGTAATAGCCAGAATGTAATACTTTGTATGCCATCTGCTTATTAGAAAAGTGTCCCCCACATGGCCCATCATGGCATGCATGAAGGATTTCTGTCATCTCGTCCTCTCGTACACATTGTCTAATAATAAGATCTGGACCAGTGCAAAAGAGGTCATAATCAACCCAGGAATAGTTAGAGCTCTGGACTATAATTTGACATTTCTCGTGTGGGGACAGATGGTTTGGTAATTTCCCAGTTGCTAAATAATTGGCAATGTCTGCAAACCAAGGGGTTTGAGTGGACACCGCAAATAAATGTTCGTCGGGAAAAGTATCGTCAATAGGTGTAGCACCATCATCATGTTGAATACGAGAGAGGAAATATGCTACCAAATTTTCTCTACCAGGTCGATCGACGACAGTGATATTAAATTCTTGTAATAAAAGAAGCCATCGGGTCACTCTACCATTGGTAATTGGTTTATTGATAAAAAATCTGATGGAAGGATGGTCCGTATGCACAAAAACTTCATATCTTGTAATATAATGATGAAATTTATTAATAGCATAGACTACTGCCAAGAATTATTTTTCAGTGACAGTGTAATTCAGTTCGACAAGAGCTAAATTCTTGCTAACAAAGTAAATGGCATAAGATCCTTGGCCTTTTTTTTGGCCTAGAACTCCTCCTATGGCCGTATCAGAAGCATCAGTGGATATATGGAAAGGAAGGGACCAGTCATGACCCCTAAGTATTGGTGCCACTGATAATTTAGCTTCTACGACTTCAAAAGCACTTTGACAAGATTTGGTCCATTGGAATTCTACATCCTTTGTAAGCAGCTTAAACATTGGTGCAACTATTTTAGTGAAATTTTCAATAAAACGACGATAATAGCCTGCATGGACAAGAAAGCTCCTTACCCCTTTTTGAGTTTTTGGGGAGGGAAGGCCAACAATTACTTTTATTTTAGCAGGATCTACCTTGATTCCTTGGGAAGAAACATGATGCCCCAAGACTATACCTTTTGTTAATAAGATTTTACATTTTTTGTGACTAAGGGATAGATTTGTTTCTTGAAATCGAATCAAGACCTTCTCAAGGTTATCAAAGGCCTCTTGAAAGGTATTACCATAGGCTGTAAAATAATCCATGTACACCTCTACACAGTGATGTATAAGATCAACAAAAATCCGTAAGACTGCTCGCTGAAAAGTGGCAGGTACGTTACATAAGACAAATGGCAAAACTCTGTAGGCGTATGTTCCCCAAGGGCATGTCAAAGTGGTCTTATCATGATCCTTGGGTGCTATTAAAACTTGATTGTATCCACTATACCTGTCAAGAAAGGAAAAATATTGCTTACCAGACAAAGTATCTAGCACTTGATCAATAAAGGGTAAGGGGAAGTAGTCTTTAAGAGTGGCCTTGTTCAACTCTCTAAAATCAACACAAATACGCCATTTCCCTGTGACTTTCTTTGGGACTACCACTAGAGGAGACACCCATTTACTGTCAGAGATAGAATAGATGAAACCAACATTGAGAAGTTTTTGTAATTCCTCTTTCACTATATCTTTCAAAGCAGGGTTCATCCTCCTCTGAGGTTTCCTTATAGGGGATATATTGGCATCCATGTAAATATGGTGAATACAAGTGTCAGGGTGTATACCTTTCATGTCAGTGTATTCCCCTGCAAATGACACGGCTTGGATTTTAAGGACCTTAAGCAATTGTTCTTGTTGACTCTCGGTTAACCCTACGTTTATGTGTAAAACTTTTCCAGGGCTAACCTCACAAAGAATGGTATAAGACCCCATATTCTCTTCAATTTCAAAGACACATGGTGTTTCTATGAATGTGGAGAGGGCCATATTTTCTTGAAACTCATCTCCAAAAATTTGATCGAATTGAGCAAAAGACTGAGGAAAATCTATAAAAGTTGTTGAAGAGACAAATTGGTTTAATACATTCTCAGTTGTCTGCTTTTGAAGTGCCCAGGAGTAGTCACTAGGAAAGAAGAGATATTCAATATTTTCATCCCCAAAGGGGCAATCTAACCACCGTAAGGTTTCAGTTACAGGTTGTGCTGGGGGGTATAAAGCCAATTTTTGTGTGGAAAACCCATTAGAAATGGTCATTTCCCTGTCCCTACATCCTATGAAGGCACTGGAGGTAGCCAACCATGGTATTCCCAGTATAATAGGATTTCCTTTAGAAGGATCCTTTGATTATACTACCATGAAATCAACAGGATATTCCCATGAGGCTATTGATACGACAATGTCATCCAGAACCCCAATAGGTTTTACCGTAGTACGGTCTACTAGTTCCAGAATTGAGGGGGTCGGTCGGAGAAATTTCCCCAATTGTAAAGCTTCTAAGATTGCAGTGGTCATCATATTAATGGTGTTGGTCATTTGGGCAGACCTGGGTTTACTATAATGAACCAATAACACCCCTAGCTCACTGGCCCTTTCGGCGACAGACCGCGGAGCGTCCTGAAGTCTCACCCGAAGTGATCCTAATGGGTTGGACAAGGACTCAAGTGTCTCGACCAGGTTCTGTATGGCGTCCTGTGTGCATCTCGCAACCCTTCTTAGCTTGCGAGACCGCTCTTTCCTCTCTACGATGCACAATTTCCTCTTACTCACAATGACTCTAATCCTTGTCGCGTTGCCGCGTCCTGGGCAACACATAACTCTTTCCTCCGCTTGATATTTAACCGTAGCGCACCACAGATCCTCTGATGGTGCGATATCCTATCGCTGTGTCTCAGCATACCTAGCATTACTTGGGTTCAACTCACGGGACTCAATACACAAGGCTGTTTATACTGCGACTCTTAACTGTCTTGAGTGAAACTTAGACAAACTCTTATACAGAATACTTAAAGACTTCAACTTGCATTTATCCTTGTAATATGCTATGAATTGAATAACATACACATACATTTACTGTAAGCAAGCTTCTTGTAATGAATGATAGATATAACAAGTAAATACAATCACATGAATCAAACAAATAACACTCTGATTTTACGTGGTTCACTTCCAGGGTGGAAGTTACGTCCACAGAACTGTGCTTCTATATTATAACTTGAGAGAGGTACACAGTTCTACTGCACCGCATATGCAGCTAGATATCTTCTGGGTAACTCCGCACTCAGCCTGGAGCCCTTCTCTCCTAGATCTCTTCTCTATATTGCCTTCTTACAATATACTCTCACTCTCTCTCTCTCTCTCTCTCTCTCTCTGTGTCAATCCTTGCGGATCGTTACAATACAAAATAACAGTAAGCTAACAGACTACTGATAATCTGACTAGCTGGATGGCCTAAAATTCCCAAAATGCCAACCTTTTACAATACAAAATAAATCCCTCTATAGGCGGCCCGAAGGTCTCACCATTACAACACTGTGGGCCTGTCCCAACAGTAACCCAAAACCCTAAATAGTGACAGTCGGCATATCTGTACTTGGGGTAGCCGCTTTCCGTCACACCACTGCTCTCTGCAGTCTTCCATGCTTCCCAGCACTAACCATGGGTACTATGCACCGCTTCCCTTATTTTGTCCTTCGTCTTCAATACCTCGGCCTCGTTACTCCTTTTCCTTTATGAGGGTAGCTGAGCCCTCCTGTCTTCGTCGCTGCCTTCAATGCAGTGGTTGAGCTCTCTCTTCTCGGCTGCTCAGGTACTGTCGTCTTCCTTGACTTCTCTGTTCCAACAGTCACGGTTTCCAGCTTTGATCTGCAGCTAGAAACATGCTATGGCGTCGTAGCTTCACCTTATCTCTTCGTCTTCACCAAACTTTCTATCCGCCAAAATGGCAGCTTTTCCTGTAGCTGCGGGACTCTGCTCCAATAGTCCCCTAACACTTACTTGTGGCTCGTCCCCGAGCCACTACCAACAGGCTTCTCCTGCTGTAGCTTCTCCTTGGCTTCCTGTGAAGTGCGCTGAAGCTTGTCCTGAAGTCCTGTGACTTCGTTCTCCATATCTGCGACACACTCTTGTGCCAAGTCAAGCATAGCTTGACTAATACCTAAGTCTTCTGCTGCATCAATTTCATTTCTGGTGGTAGTGAACTCCCCAACTTTCTGCTCAAACGCATCGACTAGCTCGGTGATTTGTTCCTGATATGGTTGAAGCAGGTCATTGATGTGTATCTCCTTTGCTCTCAACCGCTGCGCTTCCTACTGCAAGCGGTTCATCTCTGTCGTCTTTCTGATCTTCTGAAGAGCTGCTAAGCTCTTGATTTCTTCCTTCATTGCTGTTGTGGTATTCTCTATCTGCTTAATACTTTGCTGAATTTCTACTTTCTCGGGAGGCTCATCTAACTTCGACCATGTGTTCATCGCATCAGCTAGCACCGACAGTGCGTCGTCTATGCGAGATTGCATCTGCGTGGAGGTGAGTCGAAAAGCCTCTACTCTGGCGTCCTTGTCTGCTTAGGGGGTGCTTGGTGGTCTAGCCTCAAGCTAAGCAATCTGCGCTTTGTGGTCTTCCTCCATTTTGGTCACTGTTTCTTCCATCCTGATTACTGTTTCCTCCAGAGCCTTTGCTTTGTCTGCAACTCGTCTTACCTTCTGCGGGATAGGCAAGGCGAACTCGATATTACATTGGGGTAACTCCAATGCGATGCTTTGTAAGACTTGAGAGAGATATTGTTCTCTTTCTTCATATGTTCTTAACTTGTCTGTCTTTTTCTGATAGCTGGTGGCGAGTGCTGCATTCTGTTGTTTCAGCTGTGTGTTCTGTTTATAAGTGGCGAGCTCTCTACCTCTGAGCTCTGCGCTTAGCTGCTGATGGATCATCTGTAACTGATCAATGTGGAACTCTGCGAGGTTAACCTCGATAGGTTTCCTAATCTGCATTGGTACATCCTTCATTGATGCAGGAAATCATATGCTCCCTGGTGGTATCAAAAATGTATTGATGCGATCTGTGGCGAATATTTCCTCGTGGGAAATCGACTGTGTTGAACTTTCTCCTGCGGTCACCTTTACTGGCGGAACCTGTATCATGGCAGTCTTCTCAGTAATTGCTTTCAAGTCCAGAAGCTGCTTTTCTACCGCGCTCTGTATCTTGGCCTGCGATGTCTGCATCACCTCAAATGAGTCCTTCAACGTGTCATGCATTCTTGTGGCAATGAGTTCATAATCATCCTCTGTCAGTGCAGTCTTCGAAGGTGGTTTTGTGGCCTTGTGCTTTTTCTTCTTCTGTGCCTCTGGTATCTCTTCTTCTCCATCTTTTGTCGTCTGTGACTCTGGTGTCCCTTGTTCTCCATCCTTCATCGTCTGTGCCTCTGGTGGCACCTGTGGTGGATCTTTCCTCTTTTTTCCTGGTAGTGGCACTTGTGCTGCATCTTGCGTCTGGGTCTCCACTTTGTCTTTGCCTTTGTCCGATGGGTCTGTCTGTGCGGTACCTGATGGTAGGGGTGTGGTATCTTCTAATGCTTGCTTCCAGTTGTCATTAAAGTCCTTGATGACACCCTCAATATCCTTCACTCTCATCCTAAACCAACCATTAGCCCAATCGTCCATTTTAGTCCTTTTTGGCCTCAGGTAAATTGTATGGCGGTCCACCATAAAATCAAGCTGATCATCATATATGTCCATGATATCCTTGTTGATCTGGGGTGTTTCTTCGATGACGTTACTCAGCAGCCTATAGTACTCATAGAATACTATCGCATTGACCTTTTTCTTGGCGGGGCTGGTAGTCTCCCATAAGTTTGTGTAGCGCGTACCTCTGGGCTCGCCATTCGCTAGCTGTCGAAATTGTGTATGGGGTGGCTCCTTCCATCCGACGAATGCACAGAGTATCAGCAACCATGAGAAATGGAATGGGTGGGTTGCCTCATCCTGAGCTTACAAACAATCTTGCTGAAAGATATTTAACAAAAATAAAGACCAATTGAACTGTTCCCCCTCTGCAACTTGTATGGCCAGGTTAATTACTGATCCTGTGACTTCCTTTGGGTGAACCTTGGTTAACAGTTTGCCTGCAAGTAGACTAGCTGTAAACCCAAGGGTATTGTCTGTTAATCTTGCAATGTCGTAAGCCCGACCTCCTCTCTACAATTTATACTTGGCGACTAGGGTTGGTGATAGCTTGGAATCCTTGGTCTTTCCTGTTATATTTGTCTTCGGGTCTTGACCGGTCTTGGACAGCCCAGTGATGCGGTGTATGAGGTCGATGTTTAGGACGACCTTGTTGCCAAGCCAGAGGTAACCCCCATGTACGCATGAAAGTAGGATGCGCACCACGGCATTAACCTTTGCGCCTCGTCCAAAATGTGGTATTCTTAACAGATTGAGTAGGCCTGAGCACTCAAGAATCTATACATGAGCCATGGGAACATATTCATCTGCACCTGTCCTTGGGTTCTTCTGAATCGTAAGATACTGGTCTAGCCTGAACTGAGGGTATGTCTTACTATCGCCTAGGTTATAATCTACAAATTTAACAACAGCGGCATATCTTAATAGATCTCCATCTTCCTTTACTCGAGAATCAATCTGTGGTATAGGAACAGGAAACTTACCACTCTTGGGAATTTTTACCTCTGGTGCACCGTCAACTCGTGGTATGATGTAGTCTGTTGCATTATGAACTTCTTCCTCCAGCTCCGAACTGGATTCTTCTCTTATGTGAGTTTGGATCCTCATCCTTGGCATCTGTCCGGTCTGTGATGAACTTGGCGTGGTCATAGCAGCTGTAAGGCCTCCACGCTTGAATCTTTCCAAAATCGCTTCTAGAGGTTCGTCCTCTGACTGAACCCACTCAGTGTTATACTTTGGATTGGCAATGGCTACAAACTCTGGAAATCACAGCACTCTGTAGCGAAATTAGCTCTGGACAGGGGAAACTTAACACTGCACTCTATAGCTCTCGGCTCTTTGCAAAAGTAACCCTCCCGAATGAATAATTTCTGCTTTTATGTTGAAGGTTGTAATCCTGGACGCAACAGTCATCTAGACTAAACCCGTCGGTCGTATTAATTGCTTGGATGAGACCACACCCGTCATCCTGATCCTCAATAAATGCTGAAATCCGATCAATTTCCCTTGAAGCGTGTGTATGCAGGCGCCAGTCTCGTCAAAGATTTGCCAAATCTGGAAAAATTTATTATGCTGTTACCAAATCTACGGTAAGGTATACTGGTCATTTCTTCATTAACTGCCTGTCAGAAGGCAACTTGACTAGCCCTTTGTCTCGTTACAAAAACTGGGTACGTGGCACGGAGAAACATCGCACTACTGCGATGTCACACCACATCACTTGCTCAAAACAAACTTAAGCGTTTATTTATTTATTTTTTTTTATGACCAAAATGAACCGTCCTTATGTGATTCCTGCTACTTAGAATACCTGCCGGTGTAGACTAGTTCCCGGTGCGATGCCTCCTTTCAACTACACTAGACATCTGCACCGTGCCGATTTTGAGTTAGGGCTGAGAGGTGGAGTGGCTGTCAATATAAATCTTAAGCCTACTGCCATTGATCATCGTGGGAAGAAGCTCCCCATTCAGTTTGCTGAGCTGAACGGCTCCTCCCTCTGTAACTTGCTGTATCTGATATGGCCCCAACCAATGCATCTTGAACTTCCCTGGAAACTTAATAAATTTACTATCATAGAGGAGTACTAGGTCTCCGATCTAAAGAGTCTTACTCTTAATGTGCCTGTCATGCCAAGCTTTTTCTCGTGCCTTCTGCACTTTCTGATGGAATCCGGCGATGAATCTGTCTTCCTCTAAGGCAAGAAGCTGTGCTAGCCTTTCCTGCACCGTGTCTGTATCAGCCCTTCCAGTGATCTGAGCAATTCTTAAACTGGGAAGAATATACTCCATAGGCATAACATCCTCCTATCCATACACCAAGCTGAAAGGTGTGTGTCCGGTAAGTTTCTTGCATGTAGTCCTATACGCCCATAATACAACGTTAACTCTGAGGAACCAATCATTCCTTTGGCTGTTGCATATCTTAGTAAGAGCATTTTCTAAAATCTTGTTAAAGGCCTCCTGTTGGTTATGAATGGGCAGACCCGGGTTTACTATAATCAACCAACAACACCCTTAGCTCACTGGCCCTTTCAGCAACAGACCGCGAAGCGGCCTGAAGTCTCACCCGAAGTGATTCTAATGTGTTGGCCAAGGACTCAAGCATCTTGGACCAGGTTCTGTGGCATCTTTTCTTACGACTCGTAGCTCTTCTAGCTGTGAGGTCTCTTTCTCTGCGTGTCGCGCGACTCCTATGCACGCGTCGCGCGATCTCCTCGTCTCGCAGCTCTTCTAGCCGCGAGTTATCCCTTCTACTGTCGTGCGGTCCCTTTCCACATCGTGCACTTTCACTGACTCGTGATGACTCCAGCCTTATTGCATCATCTCTCACCAGGCGATACGTAACTTCCTCCCAACGCTAAGCCCTTAACCTACGGTATCGTGCACCACAGCTCCTCTGCCGGTGTGGCATCGCCTTCTTGCGATAACCTACTCCCACGGCTCAGTGCACTTAGCGTTGTTTGTATCGACTCGCAAGGCTCAACATACCAGGCTGTTCAATACTGTGACTAGTGACCGTTTCAAGCAAAGCATAAATGAACCCACATTCAACATGCCAAAGACTTCAACTTATGTTTATCCTTCTATATTGCTGTAAACTGATTAACACATTCATTCATTAAACTGTAAACAAAGTTCATGAAATAACTGGTGAGTGCACAAGTAAACATAACACATAAGTCAATCACATAACACTCGATTTTAACGTGGTTCACCTCCAGGATGGAAGTTACATCCACAGAACTGTGTTTTTATTATAGCTCAGGGGAAGGTAAAACACAGTTCTGCTGCACCGCATATGTAGCTCAAGATCTTATCTCCTAGATCTCTTTTCTATCTCTATATTGTCTCTCTTACAATATACTCTTCCCTCTTTGTCAATCCCTGCGGATTGTTACAATACAAAATAATAGTGAGCTAACAGACTACTGATGATCTGACTAGCTGGATGGCCTAAAATGCCCAAAATGCCAACCTTTTACAATACAAAATACATCCCTTTAAAGGCAGCCCAAAGGTCTTGCCATTACAACACTATGGGCCTGTCCCAACAGTAACCCAAACCCTAACTAGTGACAGTTGACCGTATCTGTACTTGAGGTAGCCGCTTTCCGTCACACCACAGCTCTCTGCAGTCTTCCATGCTTCCTGGCGCTGATCATGGGTACTGTGCACCGCTTCGCTTTTCTGTCCTTCGTCTTCAATGCTTCAGCCTCGTTGCTCCTTTTCCTTTATGAGGGTCGCTGAGCCCTCCTGTCTCTGCCATTGCCTTCAATGGAGTGGGTGAGCTCTCTCTTCTCGGCCGCTCAGGTACCGTCATCTTCCTTGACTTCTCTATCTTAAAAGTCACAGTTTTCGGCTCTGCTCTGTAGCTGGAAACGTGCTACAGTGTCGTAGCTCTATCTTATCTTCTCTCTGCCAAAAATTATCTATCCGCTAAACTAGCAGCTTCTTCTGTAGCTGTGGGACCCTGCTCCAACAGTCCCCTAACACTTACTTATGGCTCGCCCTCGAGCCACTACCAGCGGGCTTCTCCTGTTGTAGCTTTGCCTTGGCTTCCTGCGAAGCCTTATTAAATTGGTCTCGAAGTCCTACGACTTCGTTCTGCATTGCTTCGACACGCTCTTTATAGTTTCTGTAACTTGGTTCGTTGGGCTCTCTTATCCTTCTTGCCCTTAGTCATGGTCTCGCTCTCGTCGCTCCTGAAACTTTTTAAGAACCTTCAAGTGTTTGAAAGGTCTTCCAAATATATCCTTTCCTCTTTATCTAGGTTAGAACTTTTATCACAAGGAAAATCTGTATCTTCCATCCTTCTCAAACATTTCATTCAGTCTGGAGCCCTCTATATGAAAGAGATACAAACCATGAATTCCGTTCTGAGAACAAGCCTTTGTCTGCATCTTGAAGTTCTGCTTGCTCGGTTTGTTTTCCCTTTCACTTTTCTTCTCAAAAACTCGCTCCAAGTATTCGCGTGACTCTGGTTCCGCAGATTTGCATTCTTGAGCTCTGGAACCTCTTGTTCTGCTCTTAGCTGATGAGATAGGTCATCTTCCTTCTCCCGTTGCTTTCTTTTTCTCATTTTTACTTTCCTCCTGGTGGGAGATTTCTTCTCATCATTCTTCTGCTCTGCTTTCTTATCTTTAGTGATCGACTCGGTGTTCTTCTTCTCCTTAGCAGAGACTTTGGTGACAACTTCTACTTCCAGCGCGTGACTCTTCATCCTTAGCGGTTGTCTGACCTATGATGTACCTAATTTCACAACCCTGGGTGGTGTCATCATAGCGGACCTACGGCCACTAGGGTCGAAGCGTCTCGGCATGTCTTCTAAAGGTTCGTCCTCGTACAAAACCCACTCAGTGTAAAATGGTGGACGTGCAATGGCTGCAACTTCTGAAACTCACAACACTCTGTAACAAACTTATCTCTTCATAGGGAATTCTTAACAACTTACTCTATACCTCTCGGTTTTTCTGCAAACGTAACCATCCCATTTGAATACTTTCTGCTTTTATGCCCAATACGATAATCCTGGATGCAACGGTCATCTAGATTGAACCCGTCGGTCGTAATAAATGCCTGGACAAGACCACACCCGTCATCCGATCCTTAATAAATGCAGAAATCTGATCAAATTTCCCTCGAAACGTGTGTGTACAGGTGCCAGTCTTGTCGAAGATTTACCAAATCTAGAAAAATTGATTATATTGCTGCCAAATCTACGCAAAGATATACCGGTCATTTTCTCATTAACCGCTGGTCAGAAGGTGACTTGACTAGCCCTCTGCTTCCTTGCAAAGTGGGTACGTTGCACGGGGAAACATCGCACTGCCGCGATGCGACTCCGCATTACCTGCGTAGAACAATACTTAAGTTCTTTTTTTTTCTTTTCCCCAAGCCACTGATGATTTGCGCAAAACTGAACCGACCTTATGCGATTCCCCATACTTAGAATACCTGCCAATGTAGACTGATTCCCTGTGCGATGCCTCCTTTCAACTACACTGGACATCTGCACCACCATAAACTGGCTAAGCTAGGGCTGAGAGGCGGGGTGGCTATCACTATAGAGCTTAAGCCTACTACCATTAATCCAAGTGGGAAGAAGCTCCCCATCCAGCTTGCTGAGCTGAACGACACCTCCCTCTGTAACTTGCTGTATCTAATATGGCCCCATCCAATGCGTCTTGAACTTCCCTGGAAACTTAATAAACTTGTTTTCATAGAGGAGTACTAGGTCTCCGATCTGAAAAGTCTTACTCTTAATGTGTCTATCATGCCAAGCTTTTTCTCGTGCCTTCTGCACTTTCTGATGGAATCCCGCGATGAATCTGTCTTCTTCTAAGGCAAGCAACTGTGCTAGCCTTTCTTCCACTGTGTCTGTATCGATCATCCCGGTAATCTGAGCAATTCTTAAACTAGGAAGGATATACTCCATGGGCATAACAGCCTCCTGTCCGTATACCAAGCTGAAAGGCGTGTGTCCTGTAAGTTTCTTGCATGTGGTCATGTACGCCCATAATACAACGTTAACTCTAAGGTCCCAATCGTTCGTTTGGCTGTTGCAGATCATGGTAAGCGCATTTTCTAAAATCTTGTGAAAGGCCTCCACCATAACATTAGCCTGAGGGTGGTAGGGAGTGCTCTTATGGTGCTGAATCTGGAATTCTTCTGTCAAGGCCTCAATAGTGCTATTCAAGAAATGGGTACCTTGGTCGCTCATCAAAATTACTGGGCATCCGAATCTACTGATGATGTTCTCAAAAAGGAACTGTGTGGCTGTAGCAGCATCACAATTCTTTACTACTTTGGCCTCTGCCCATCTGGTGAGGTATTCTGTTCTAGTGATGATATATCTCGCACCAGTTCATTTTCCTGGTGGGTTGATAGGACCCACAAATTCTATAGCCCACTTGTCAAATGCGCGCAGCGTAACCTGCGGTTGCAGCGGCATTTCATCGTGTCGCGGGGGTTTTCCTACCCTCTGGCAGATATCGTAGCATCTGCAAAAGTCCTTAGTGTCTTTGTGCAACGTAGGCCACCATAATTCTGCAGCCAGGATTTTCTGCACAGTCGGCTTTCCTGCAAAATGACCTCCCGCGGTTCCTGAATGTGCCTCCCTGATGATAGTCTCTTTTTCATGCAGCATCACACATCTGTGCAGGACTTCATCTGGACCTAACTTGTATAGCTGTCCCGCGATCAGGGTGAAGTCTGCTGCTTTAACAACCAATTGCTTCTTTTGCTGCTTAGTAAACTCCTCAGGTGCTAGTCCGGTAGTAAGGAAGTGGATAATATCAGCATAGTAGTCGTCTGTGATCTGAATAGAAAACAACTGCGCATCTGGCAAATTGTCGTCTAGGTTACTTGGCTCTCTCCTGAGTCTATTCGCGACAGATGATCAGGTCCGGTGTTCAATCTTCCTGGTTTCACAATGATTTCGAAATCATACTCCTGAAAGAGGAGTAACCATCTGCAGATTCTCCCCCCTAACATTGGCTTATTGACCAGATACTTTAACGCGGAATGGTCAGTGAACATCTTAAACGAGGCACCCAACAGGTAGTGCCTGAACTTTTGCAGCACATACACCATAGCTAACCCTTCTCTTTCTGTGGTGGTGTAGTTCTTTTCTGCTGTCGAGAGCTTTCTGCTGGAGTATGCGATAGGATGGTCAATATCTCCTTCTCCTGGTTGTGTTAAAACGACCCCTAGTGCGATGCCAGACGCATCCACATGTACATGAAATGGCTTAGTCCAGTCTGGAAATACTAAGATGGGTGCTGTAACCATCTTCTCCTTGAGTGTGTCTAGACTCTGCTGACATTCCTCATTCCATAGGAATTTTACATCCTTCTTTAGCAATTTCTCCATCGGCGCTGTAATCTTTGCGTAGCCTTTGATGAATTTTCTGTAGTACCCGGTATGACCAAGTACTGTCCTCAGTTGCTTGACTGAGTTGGGTGCTGGAAGATTTACAATGATGGCAATCTTTGCGGGATCTACCATCAAGCCTTGTCTGCAAACAATGTGACCCAACAAAATACCAAATGGTGCACAAAATATACATTTCTTCAAGTTTAGAGAAATCTGGTACTGCCTATACTTCTCTAACATTAGTCTTAGATCTCCTACGTGCTTGTCAATGAGTCCAAATACAGTCCAATCATCAAAATATACTTCTAGGAATTTATGAATGTATTCTTTAAATACAACAACTACTGCTCTAGAAAATATAGCTGGTGCATTCTTAAGACCAAAGGGAATTACCGTATACTGGAACAAGCCCCATTCTATTGCAAAGGTGGTCTTAGATCAATCTTTTGGATGGATTCTGATATGATGGTAGCCTGAAAAGCCATCGATGAAGGAGTAGACCTCCTGTCCTCCCACGTTGTCTAACACTTCATCAGTGAACGGTGTCAGAAATGGATCGTGAAGCGATGCATCGTTGAGTTTGCGCAGATCGACACAGATCCTGATGTCTCCTTTGGTTTTCTTTTCCTGTATGACCATGGGACTAACCCATTCACTCTCTTCTACCGGCTCAATGATTCCTGCCACCAGCATCTTATCGATCTCATCCTTTACTTTTTCTTTATATCGTGGATTCAATCTGTAGGGACGTTGCTTTACTGGTCTAGCATCCTCCTTCAATGGTATCCTCATGACTCCAAGGTCTCCAACTATTCCCTTCATCTCTGTGAACTTGGTGGGAAATAGGTCCTGATAGTCATGCAACAAGTCGGTGATCTGTCCGACTGTTTCATCACTCCAATAATCTCCAATAGAGGCAAACTTAGGTTCTGTGTCTGTGCCAATATTGATCTTCTTAATCTTGATGGGCTCTGTGATTTCTGGGATTTCTAGCTGTGGTCCCTCAACATCGCGAGTCCCTTCCGACTCTAGAATGTTGGTACTGTGAGGATCCTCATCCTCGTCCTTTGGTTCTGCTTTAAAGTTATAACACTCTAGCACCTCTGTTAACTGAACGAACCAGTTAGGTTGAGTCTGTACTGATGGGGTACAGTCCTCAAATATCTTGATCTTTATTATATCTAAGGCCTGATCAACATTCGGATACTCAGATTCAAAAGTGAAGGTGAGTAGGAAGCTGTCTATCATAAGGGGCCATGTAGTCGTTCCCTTGCGCAATTCTGTCTCTGTATACCAGTTCCTTAGAACTGTGTCCAAAGTGTGAATGAATCGGTGAACCCATTCATCCTCGGGAATGTCCGACCAATCCTGTTCACATGCCTGAATGTGTGACCTGGGGTTACTTTCGCCTGTGTATTTCTGCTGAACGTAATCGGGGTCGATAGAGAATCTGATGGACATCAATATTTTAATATCATCCCATGATGCGATGTTCTCTTTGTGTGCATACCACCATCTTGCAGGTGTGGCTCGTACTACAAGATCCAAAGCTGCGATCCTCTGTTCATGAGGAATCTATCGTTCAAACTGCTCGAGAAAGTCTTGGATATCAGTTAGACCATGAAACACTGGAATCTCATTGATCTCTATGCCAATCCATCGCAGTGACTTAGTCAAGTACACACATCTGCGCGCTGAGACTTCGTGAAGTCTATTCTGCCAGTTTTCTAGACCAACCTCTGAATCCGATGCGCATGAGCTGTCGCATCGCCAACTAATGTTCCCTTCTGAGGTTGGGTTAACATAGTCGCCCTGGTTTGTAGTCATCTGATAGAGGCTTTCTATGTTATGTGCCTCCTCTTCTGCTCGGATAGGTTCAATATATCTAGGACCCTGAAAAGGATCCAACGATGCGATGACCTGGAGCTGCGCGTCCTCAAAGGTCATTTGTCTTCTCTTTAGGTCGATAACAACCATGTTATCGATCGCCCAATCAATGCCTAGTAGTGCTGGGTAGGGTTTACTATCGCCAATGATTTCTATAACTTCAAAGTCCGCAAAGCTGCGAAATCCGTCAATATCAACTGGTACTTGTGGTAATCGACCCAGGGGTGTTACCCGTTGCGGATTAGCTAATCTCAGAGGGATAGGCGATCTGGTTAACGTAGGGCTACCCATCTGTTCCCATGTCTGCTTAATCAGAACGTTTACATCTGATCCTAGATCTAGGATGACCTCATCCATTTCAAACTCTCCAATCTGAGCTGTGAATCACATCTCCCTCCCTGTTCTTGTATGTCCTGAAATATTATGAACAACACACTGTGTACTGCTCACAGAAGAGGATGGCTGACACTGATCGACTATGCGCTGAAGTTCTGTGATAGCTTGCTCATTTCTTACTAGTTTTAGACAACTCCATAGGAAAGAGTATACGCTTCCTGCCATCTCCTCCTCATCGCATCTTCCAGATGTGGTAGCCTACGATGTCTGTACAAGGCTATCGCCACAAGGTGCTTGCTGCAGTACGCCCCTAGATGGCGGTACCTACGATCCTGATTGCATAGGGTTGCAAAGAAAGCCTTAGCTTCCTGAAATGTTTGCTTGTTCTTTTGCAGGTCGAGTGGTGTTGCTTTGTTAGGAGCTCTGCGCACCCACTCCTGCTCTGTGTTCTTCCCTGTTTCCTACGATGTCCCACTGGTAGAAACACCGCTATGAGTCACAATATTGACTCTTGGTTCTGGCTCATCCCACTCAGCAGCAATAAGCTGGATGTTCTGGTGTGCTTTTGGATTAGGTTCTCTGATCTTAGCTATCAAGGTAGGACATTCCTCAATAGTGTGTTCATAAGATTTACAATAATTACATGTGGTAGTGGGGCTCTGACAGTCCCTAGCATAGTGTCCTACAACTCCACAGTTGTAACACGTCACTGGTCCACGACCACGGCCAAAGCCTTCTCCATGGCCAAAGCCTTCTGCTCGGCTGAAGCCTCCTCCACGGCCTCGTCCTCTGAATCCTCCGCCCCGACCACCATAAGCCGGATCCTGCTGTGGTCCTGCTGCTGGACCCTGTGTTTTCGATTGGACTCTGTACAAGTCTTGCTTCGCTCCGACCATCATATCATAGGCTCAGTAATCTTGTTCCTGATGGCCTACAAACTTGCAGAAGACGCAGTATAAGTTCTTAGGTGTCTGCACATACTTCTGAAGTAGAGGGCAATGGTGAGGTAGGTGTCCTCGCGTTTTGCATATCTCGCACCATGGCCCGTGGGTCTGTGGTAAGGGGTTAGGAGCCCTTGTTGCTATATATTCTACAAAGACCAGACAATTGTCTTTACTATGGCCCTATGCTTTACATTTTATGCACCATATCTCTTGCGCAACTTCTTTCCCTTTCTTCAGCTCATGCAACTGTAATGTAAGATTAGCCAACTGGTTCTGTAAAGTTGTCATGCCTGTACTAGTCTCAGCTAGAGGTGAAGCCTCGAGTTTCATTGCCATCTCCAACGCGTCATCCTGCATCTGGAGTTTCTGCTGCATTAACGACAGTCTGATGTGAGGGAGCAGCGCTGCGATAAACCATTCCTTATGCTGCTCCGGCGCAAACTCAAAACTGACTTGGTCTATAAGGGCTTTGAATTTCTGATCAAAGTCCCACACCGACTCTATAGGTAATTGCTTGATGTCTTTGAGTTCTGTTATGCACCGTGACTCGGACTTAGGTTTCTTAAACTCTTTAATCATGGCGGTCTTGACCTGGGCAAGTGTTTTGGGTACTGTGGTATACTTGATATACCATGTTAAGGCGCGATCTCTGAGTGTGGTGACCAGCTGTACAAGTTTAAGATTATCATCATTGATGGTTTTAATGGTCCACATGGCTTCACATAAAAACCAGTGCTGCTCTGGGTCTTCTGCCCCTGTTCCCTTAAATATAGGTAACTTCATATCATCCCCCATTCTATTTCTACGCGGTGGATGTTGATTTACTGTGTTACTACCACTCGGCGGTGTATGTGAAGGTGATGTAGCGGTGGTAGGTACTGTCTGTGAGCTACTAGATGGAGTTCCTATGGGATTGTTCTGAGTCCCGGTCTGTTTCTATGGGGTATAAGGGTGGTAAGGGATACCCCCTTTTGAACCTTCTGTAGTACTAGGACTCTGCTGTCTAGTATGATCTGGACTGTCTTCAAATATTGGAGATATGAAATCTACTTTATACTTCTTTCCACTACGTGTTCGTCCAATGTCATCACAATCACTTTCAAACTCTTGTGACATTACTATCTCTACTTACTCATCTGAAACTAGATCCATTGTTCCTTTTTCATATAATAGCATCTTAATGGACAAGTTTAAAGATTGGAGGTACTTACCACGATATCCTTTGAAGAAGTAGCGCTCAGCCTCGCTGAAGCTCTTTCTCTGGTCAACTGCAAACTCTGTGACAAAGCCATCTAGCACACTCGCAAGCCAGAAGTCTACTGTCCTCGTGAGCGGATTATCAAGGTCCTTCACAGTCTAAATCAGCTCCGGTGTCCAGACAATGTTTCTTTTCTTCTTGAATATGCTTGTATCCGTTAACTTGGATAACCAGTCGTATAGCTCGATTCCAAAGGTAGCAAAAAATATCGCATGTATATCTAAACTGATATGTTTTTGCAACCAGGCCTCTGTACTCATCTTAGGACTCCTGTTCTCTCATTCGGCAAACTCTTTCTGGTTAGACCAAACCCACTCGTTGATTTTGTCTCTCGTAGGACGCCACCAGAACATCAGCGCTCTGTTTGTTCAAAGCCGGCAACGGAACCATTTGTTGGTTATGAATGGGTAGACCCGGGTTTACTATAAGCAACCAACAACACCCCTAGCTCACTGGCCCTTTCGGCAACAGACCATGAAGCGGCCTGAAGTCTCACCCGAAGTGATTCTAATGGGTTGGCCAAGGACTCAAGCGTCTTGGACCAGGTTCTGTGGTGTCTTTTCCTACAACTCGCAGCTCTTCTATCTGCGAGGTCTCTTTCTCTGCGCGTCGCGCGACTCCTCTGCTCATGTCGCGCGATCTCCTCGTCTCACAGCTCTTCTAGCCGCGAGTTATCCCTTCTACTGTCGTGCGGTCCCTTTCCACGTCACGCACTTTCACTGACTCACGATGACTCCAGCCTTATCGCATCAATGCTCACCAGGCGATACGTAACTTCCTCCCAATGCTAAGCCCTTAACCTACGGTATCGCACACCGCAGCTCCTCTGCCGGTGCGGTATCACCTTCTTGTGATAACCTACTCCCACGGCTCAGCACACTTAGCATTGTTCGTATCGACTCACAAGGCTCAACATACCAGGTTGTTCAATACTGCGACTAGTGACCGTTTCAAGCAAAGCATAAATGAACCCACATACAACATGCCAAAGACTTCAACTTATGTTTATCCTTCTATATTGCTGTAAACTGATTAACACATTCATTCATTAAACTGTAAACAAAGTTCATGAAATAACTGGTGAATGCACAAGTAAACATAACACATAAGTCAATCACATAACACTCGATTTTAACGTGGTTCACCTCGAGGATGGAAGTTACGTCCACATAACTGTGTTTTTATTATAGCTCAGGGGAAGGTAAAACATAGTTATGCTGCACCGCATATGCAGCTCAAGATCTTCTCTCCTAGATCTCTTTTCTATCTCTATATTGTCTCTCTTACAATATACTCTTCCCTCTCTGTCAATCCCTGCGGATTGTTACAATACAAAATAACAGTGAGCTAACAGACTACTGGTGATCTGACTAGCTGGATGGCCTAAAATTCCCAAAATGCCAACCTTTTACAATACAAAATACATCCCTTTATAGGCAGCCCGAAGGTCTTGCCATTACAACACTGTGGGCCTGTCCCAACAGTAACCCAAACCCTAACTAGTGACAGTCGGCCGTATATGTACTTGAGGTAGTCGCTTTTCGTCACACCACAGCTCTCTGCAGTCTTCCATGCTTCCCGGCGCTGATCATGGGTACTGTGCACTGCTTCGCTTTTCTGTCCTTCGTCTTCAATGCTTCAGCCTCCTTGCTCCTTTTCCTTTATGAGGGTCGCTGAGCCCTCCTGTCTCCACCGCTGCCTTCAATGCAGTGGGTGAGCTCTCTCTTCTCGGTCGCTCAGGTACCGTCATCTTCCTTGACTTCTCTATCTTAAAAGTCACGGTTTTCGGCTCTGCTCTGTAGCTGGAAACGTGCTACGGCATCGTAGCTCTATCTTATCTTCTCTCCGCCAAAACTTATCTATCCGCTAAACTAGTAGCTTCTTCTGTAGCTGCGGGACCCTGCTCCAACACCTCTACCGTACCATTAGCTTGCGGGTGGTAGGGAGTGCTCTTATGGTGCTGTGTCTGGAATTCTTCCGTCAAGGCCTCAATGGTGCGATTCAAGAAGTGTGTGCCTTGATCGCTCATCAAAATTACTGGGCATCCAAATCTAGTGATGATGTTTTCAAAAATGAACTGTGCGGCTGTAGCAGCATCACAATTTCTTACTGCTTTGGCCTCTTCCCACCTGGTGAGGTACTTTGTTCCAGTGATGATATATCTCGCACCAGTTCGTTTTCCCGGTGGGTTGATAGGACCCACAAAGTCGATAGCCCACTTGTCAAATGCGCGCAACGTAACTTGCGGTCGTAGCGGCATTTCATCTCGTCGTGAAGGTTTTCCTACCCTCTGGTAGATATCGCAGCATCTGCAAAAGTACTTAGTGTCTTTGTGTAACGTAGGCCACCATAATCCTGCGGTCAGAAAATTTTGCGCAGTCGGCTTTCCTGCGAAATGACCTCCTGCGGTACCTGAATGTGCTTCTCTGATAATAGCCTCTTTTTCATGCGGCATCACACATATGCGCAGGACTTCATCTGGACCTAAATTGTATAACTTTCCTGCGATCAGGGTGAAGTCTGCTGCTTTAAAAACCAACTGCCTCTTTTGATGCTTGGTAAACTCCTCAGGTGCCCTTCCTGTAGTGAGGAAGTGAATGATATCAGCATAGTACTCATCTGTGATCTGAATAGAGAACAGTTGCGCATCTGGAAAATTGTCCTCTAGATTACTTGGCTCTTCTCCTGAGTCTATTCACGACAGATGATCAGGTCCAGTGTTCAATCTTCCTGGTTTGACAATGATTTCAAAATCATACTCTTGAAAGAGGAGTAACCATTTGCAGATTCTTCCCCCTAACACTGGCTTATTGACCAGATACTTCAATGCGGAATGGTCAGTAAAAATATTGAACGAGGCACCCAACAAGTAGTGTCTGAACTTTTGTAGCACGTATACCATAGCTAAGCCTTCTCTTTCTGCCGTGGTGTAGTTCTTTTCTGCTGTCGATGGATTTCTGCTGGAGTATGCGATAGGATGATCGATACCTCCTTCTCCTGGTTGCGTTAAAACAACCCCTAGTGTGATGCCAGATGCATCCACATGTACATGAAATGGCTTAGTCCAGTCTGGAAATACTAATATGGGTGCTGTAACCATCTTCTCTTTAAGTGTGTTTAGACTCTGCTGGCATTCCTCATTCCATAGGAATTTCACATCTTTCTTTAACAGTTTTTCCATCGGTGCTGTAATCTTTGCATATCCCTTGATGAATTTTCTGTAGTACCTGGTATGACCAAGTACTGTTCTCAATTGTTTGACTGAGTTGGGTGTTGGAAGATTTACAATAATGGAAATCTTTGCGGGATCTACCATCAAGCCTTTCCTGCAAACAATGTGACCCAACAAAATACCAAATGGCGCACAGAATATACATTTTTTCAAGTTTAGAGAAATCTGGTACTGCCTACATTTCTCTAACATTAGTCTTAGATCTCCTATGTGTTTGTCAATTAATCCAAATACAGTCCAATCATCAAAATAAACTTCTAGGAATTTATGGATGTATTCTTTAAATACAGCAACTACTACTCTAGAAAAGATAGCTGGTGCATTCTTAAGACCAAAGGGCATTACCGTATACTGGAATGAGCCCCATTCTATTGCAAATGTGGTCTTATGGCGATATTCTGGGTGGATTCTGATCTGGTGATAGCCTGAAAAGCCATCAGTGAAGGAGTAGACCTCCTGTCCTCCCACATTGTCTAGTACTTCATCAGTGAAAGGTGTCAGAAATGGATCATGAAGCGATGCGTCGTTGAGTTTACGTAACAGATCCTGATGTCTCCTTTGGTTTTCTTCTCTTGCACGACCATGAGACTAACCCATTCGCTCTCTTCTACGGGCTCAATGATGCCTGCTGCTATCATCTTATTGATCTCATCCTTAACTTTTTCTTTGTAGCACAGATTTAATCTATATGGACGCTGCTTGACTGGTCTAGCATCCTCTTTCAATGGTATCCTCATTACTCCCAGGTCTCCAACTATTCCCTTCATCTCTGTGAACTTGGTGGGAAATAGGTCCTGATAGTCATGTAACAAGTCTGCAATCTATCCAACTGTTTCATCGGTCCAATAGTCTCCAATATAGGCAAACTTTGGTTCTGTGTCTGTGCCAATATTGATCTTTTTAATCTTGATCGGCTCTGTGATTGCTGGAATCTGTAGCTTCGGTCCATCAACATCGCGAGTCCCTTCTGACTTCAGAATGTTGATGTTGCAAGGATCCTCATCCTCCTCCTCTGGTTCTGATGCAAAATTATAGCACTCAAGTGCACCTTCTAACTGGATGGCCCACTCAGGTTGAGTCTGTACTGATAGGGTACAATCCTCAAATATCTTAATCTTTATTACATCTAGGGCCTGATCAACATTTGGATACTCAGATTCAAAAGCGAAGGTGAGTAGAAAGCTATCTATTAGAAGTGGCCATGTAGTCGTTCCCTTGTGCAATTTAGTCTCTGTGTACCAGTTCCGTGGAACTATGTCCAAAGTGTGAATGAATCGGTGAACCCATTCATCATTAGGAATGTCCGACCAATCCTGTTCACATGTCTGAATATGTGACCTGGGGTCACTTTCTCCTATGTATCTCTACTGGACATACTCTCTGTCGGTAGAGAATCTGATCGCCATCAGTCTCTTAAGATCATCCCATGATGCGATATTCTCTTTATGTGCATACCACCATCTTGCAGGTGTGGCTCATACTGCAAGGTCCATAGCTACGATCCTCTGCTCATGAGGAATTTGTTGTTCAAATTGCATGAGAAAGTCCTGGATATCTGTTATACCATGAAATGATGGAATCTCATTGATCTTTGCGCCAATCCATCGCAGTGACTTAGTCATGTACGCACATCTGCATGCTGAGACTTCGTAAAGTCTGTTCTGCCAGTTCTCTAGACCAACATCCGATTCCGATGCGCATGAGCTGTCGCATCGCCAACTAATGTTCCCTTCTGCGGTTGGATTGATGTAGTCGCTCTGGTTCGCAGTCATCTGATAGAGACTGTCCATGTTACGTGCCTCTTCCTCTGCTCGGATAGGTTCAATGTATCTAGGACCCTGAAGAGGATCCAACGGTGTGATGACCCGGATCTGCGCGTCCTCAAAGGTCATTTGTCTTTTCTTTAAGTCGATAACGAGCATGTTACCGATCACCCAATCAATGCCTAGCAGTGCTGGATATGGTCTAATATCGCCGATGATTTCTATAACTTCAAAGTTCGCGGAGCTACGAACTCCATCAATGTCAACTGACACTTGCAATAATAAACCGAGGGGTGATACCCGCTGCTGATTAGCTAATCGCAGATGGATAGGCGATCTGACTAAATTAGGGCTACCCATCTGTTCCCATGTCTGCTTAGTCAGAACATTTACCTCTGATCCTAGAACTAGGATCACCTCGTCCATTTCAAATTATCCGACCTGTGCTGTGAGTCGCATCTCTCTTCCTGTTCTTGTATGTCCCATAATGTTATGAATAGTGCGCTGTGCACTGCTCACAGAAGAAGATGGATGGCATTGATCTATGATGCGCTGAAGTTCTCCGATAGCTTGCTCATTTCTCACGAGTTTTAAACAACTCCGTAGGAAGGATTGTACACTTCCTGCCAACTCGTCTTCGTCGTAAGCGCCCGATGTGGTAGCCTGTGATGTCTGGTCAGGGTTAACGCCACAAGGTGCTTGCTGCGGTACGCCCCTAGACGGCGGTACCTGCGATCCTGATTGCATAGGGTCATCAAAGAAAGTCTTAGCTTCCTGAAATGTCTGTTTATTCTTCTGTAGGTCAAGTGGTGTTGCTTTGTTTGTATCTTTACGCACCCACTCCTGACCTGTGGTATTTTCAGTAACCTGTGATGTCCCATTGGTGGAAGCACCGCTGGGAGTCACAATGTTGACTCTTAGTTCTGGTTCTTCTTGCTCAACAACAATAAACTGGATGTTCTGGTGTAGTGCTGGCTTAGGTTCTCTGATCTTAGCTATTAAGGTAGGACAGTCTTCTATAGCGTGATCGTAAGATTTGCAATAGTTACATGTGGTGGTAGGGCTCTGACAGTCCCTAGCATAATGTCCTACAACTCCATAGTTGTAACAAGTGACTGGCCCGCGACCACGGCCAAAGCCTTCTCCACAGCCAAAGCCTCGAAATCCTCCTCGTCCTCTGAATCCTCCTCCACGACCACCATAATCCGGATCATGCTGTGGTCCTGCTGCTTGACCCTGTGTTTCTGATTGGACTCTGTATAGGTCTTGCTTGCTCCCGACCATGAGATCATAGGCTCGACAATCGTGTTCATCATGGCCTACGAACTTACAGAAGACGCAGTATAAGTTCTTAGGTGTCTGCGCGTACTTCTAAAGTAGAGGGCACTGGTGAGGTAGATGTCCTCTTGTTTTGCATATTTCACACCACGGCCCATGGGTCTGTGGTAAGGGGTTAGGAGCCCCGGTTGCTAGATATTCTACAAAGACTGGACAGTTATCTTTAGTACGGCCTTGTGCTTTACACTTTACGCACCATATGTCTTGCGCAACATCTTTCCCTTTCTTAAGTTCATGCATCTGTATCGTGAGATTAGCCAACTGGTTTTGCAGATTTGTCATACCTGTGCTAGTTTTAGCTAGAGGTGAAGCCTCTAGTTTCATCGCCATCTCCAACGCGTCGTCCTGCGTCTGGAGTTTCTGCTGCATTAATGGTAGTCTGATGTGAGGGAGCAGCGTTGCAATAAACCATTCCTTATGCTGCTCCGGTGCAAACTCAAAGCTGGCTTGCTCTATAAGGGCTTTAAATTTATGATCAAAGTCCCACATTGACTTTGTAGGTAACTGTTTGATGTCTTTGAGCTCTGTAATGCACTGTGACTCAGACTTAGGTTTCTTAAACTCTTTAATCATGGCGGTCCTAACTTGGACAAGTGTTTTGGGTACCACTGAGGTATACTTCATATACCATGTTAAGGCTCGTTCTCTCAATGTGGTGACCAACTGTACAAGTTTACTATTATCATCATTGATTGCTTTAATGGTCCACACAGCTTCACATAGAAACCAATGCTGCTTTGGGTCCTCTGCCCCTGTACCCTTAAAGATAGGTAGCTTCATATCATCCCCCATTCTATTTCTACATGGTGGATGTTGATTTGCTGTGTTACTACCACTCGGCGGTGTAGGTGGAGGTGATGTAGCGGTAGTATGTACTGTCTGCGAGCTACTAGATGGAGTTCCTACGGGATTGTTCTGAGTCCCGATCTGTTTCTGTGGGGTATAAGGGTGGTAAGGGATACCCCCTTCTGTTATTTCTGTGGTACTGTGACTCTGTTGTCTAGTATTATCTGAACTATCTTCAAATATGAGAGAGCTGAAATCTACTTTGTATTTCTTTCCACTACGTGTACGTCCAATGTCATCAAAATCACTTTCAAACTCTTGTGACATTACTATCTTTACTTATTCATCTGAAACTAGATCCATTGTTCCTTTTTCATGTAATAGCATCTTAATGGACAAGTTTAAATATTTTAGGTACTTACCGCGATATCCTTTGAAGACGTACCGCTTAGCCTCGCTGAAGCTTTTTCTCTGGTCCACTGCAAACTCTGTGACGAAGCCTTCTAGCACACTCGCAAGCCAGAAGTCTACTATCTTCATAATGGGATTATCAAGGTTCTTCACGGTCTGAATCAGCTCCGGTGTCCAGACAATGTTTCTTTTCTTCTTGAATATGTTCTTGTCAGTCAACTTTGATAACCAGTCGTAAAGCTCGTTTCCAAAGGTTGCAAAAAATATCGCATGTAGGTCTGTAACGATATGTTTTTGTAACCAGTCCTCTATACTCAGTATAGGACTCTTGTTCTCTCGTTCAACAAACTCTTTCTCATTAGACACAACCCACTCGTTGAGTTCGTCTCTAGTAGGATGCCAACAGAACATCAGTGCTCAGTTTGTTCAAAACCAGCAATGGAACCATTTGTTGGTCGTCTGGGCAGACCCGGGTTTACTATAATGAACCAACAACACCCCTAGCTCACTGGCCCTTTTGGAAACAGACCGCGGAGGGGCCTGAAGTCTCACCCGAAGTGATCCTAATGGGTTGGCCAAGGACTCAAGTGTCTCGACCAGGTTCTGTATGGCGTCCTATGTGCGTCTCGCAACTCTTCTTAGCTCACGAGACCGCTCTTTCCTCTCTGTGATGTGCAGTTTCCTCTTACTCGCAATGAATCTAATCCTTGTCATGTCGCCGCGTCCTAGGCAACACGTAACTCTTTCCTCTGCTTGATCTTTAACCGTAGCACACCACAGCTCCTCTGATGGTGTGATATCGCCTCCTTGTGATATCCTACCGCTGCGTCTCAGCATACCTAGCGTTACTTGGGTTCAACTCACGGGACTCAATACACAAGGCTGTTTATACTGCGACTCTTAACTGTCTTGAGTGAAACTTAGACAGACTCTTATACAAAATACTTAAAGACTTCAACTTGCATTTATCCTTGTAATATGCTATGAACTGAATAACATACACATACATTTACTGTAAGCAAGGTTCATGTAATGAATGATAGATATAACAAGTAAATACAATCACATGAATCAAACACATAACACTCTGATTTTACGTGGTTCACTTCTAGGGTGGAAGTTACGTCCACAGAATTGTGCTTCTATATTATAACTTGAGAGAGGTACACAGTTCTGCTTCACCACATATGCAGCTAGAGATCTTCTGGGTAACTCCGCACTCAGCCTGGAGCCCTTCTCTCCTAGATCTCTTCTTTATATTGCCTTCTTACAATATACTCTCACTCTCTCTCTCTCTCTGTGTCAATCCTTGCGGATTGTTACAATACAAAATAACAGTAAGCTAACAGACAACTGATAATCTGACTAGCTGGATGGCCTAAAATGCCCAAAATGCCAACCTTTTACAATACAAAACACATCCCTTTATAGGCGGCCCGAAGGTCTCTCCATTACAACACTGTGGGTCTGTCCCAACAGTAACCCAAAACCCTAAATAGTGACAGTCGGCATATCTGTACTTGGGGTAGCCGCTTTCCATTACACCACTGCTCTCTGCAGTCTTCCATGCTTCCCGGCACTGACCATGGGTACTATGCACTGCTTCCCTTCTTCTGTCCTTCGTCTTCAATACCTCAGCCTTGTTGCTCCTTTTCCTATATGAGGGTAGCTGAGCCCTCCTGTCTTCGCCACTGCCTTCAATGCAGTCGTTGAGCTCTCTCTTCTCGGCCGCTCAGGTACTGTCGTCTTCCTTGACTTCTCTGTTCCAACAGTCACGGTTTTCGGCTCTGCTCTGCAGCTAGAAACATGCTACGGTGTCGTAACTTCATCTTATCTCTTCGTCTTCACCAAACTGTCTATCCACCAAAATGACAGCTTTTCCTGTAGCTGCGGGACTCTGCTCCAACAAATGGTAGATGCTAAATTGATAAGTGTATTTCCTATGGCAGTATTATTTACGACAACAGTCACTACCCGACTTCTTGGGTTTGTATAATTTGCAATTCTATATTGGTCAGTCATGCATTCAGACATTTCTCTTATAACATGAATAGTGGGAGGGTCTTTTTGTTTCCTTCCTAGTTTCTTAATGCAGAGTTCCTTTCTTACCTTAATGTAAATTGGTATGTCCTTAATAGGTTGTAATAGAGGGATCTTGACACAAACATTTTTTAATTCATTTAGAATGTCATACTCAGGATGGACTACAGGTTTTTCTATTGCTAATCGTTCAAGAAATGGAGGAATCCTTTGTTCCTAAATGGGTTCTTGCTGCAGATGGGTATGCATTGAAATTTTCAGCACATCTTACAAAATAGAATCATTCATGACTTCGTTAGGGTCTTCTACTTCTTCATTTTCCTCATGAATGACAACTGATGACTTGGGTTTGTCATTCACAACTCTTCTAGATCGTAATTGTATCTCATGTACATGTACAATAGAAATAACATAGGATGGAAGAGTTTGCAACTCAATGCTGTTAAGAGCTTGAGATGATTTATTATTCGAGTTAGGTATCGGTTGTGCAGGTAACAAAGTAGGTCGTGGAGGGTTTATATTTTAGAAGTGATGAGGAGGTTGTGTAATAAGGGGAACTAGAGGCACAAATCTTGGTAACAATTGTTGGGTATTGGCTGAATGTTGAGGATAAGGATGAGTAGAGATAGGCAGTGACTGGGGGTAGGACTGTCCCCTCCACCCTTGTGTCCAATACTGCTGCTGAGTAAAATGAGGAGGAGGATACTGGGGTGGACAATGCTACCAATTTGTAGTGTTTTATTGTTGAGGTGGTTGGTAGGGTTGGTAATAAGGTGGGGGTTGTGGTGACAAATTATGATATGGTGGCGGGTCCCTTGGTTTCCAAGGAGGCCTCCTAGATGTTTCACCAACATATCCACTCTTGTATATGGCTTTTAACCCTGGTAACGATGGGAAATTGTCTGTTGGATGATCCTACGTACATATATGACATACAAAGATGTTATTTAATGGGAATTCCCATTGGGGATTCTTAGTTCTGCATCTTGGACATAAAATACTCATCGCTGCTTGTTCATCTTCTTGCCTTTTCTTAGCGTGTAACACATCTACTTGGGAACCCATTGCTCCTAAAATATCATTTTTGAATTTTCTGATATGTTTCCTAACTCTATCCTTGTGACTCCTCCTGAACTAGGAGTATTCCCTTTTAGATTCCTATTATAATGTAGTTTTCATATCTTCCCAAGTCTTGATACTATATTCTCCTAATCCCATGAACCATCTTAAAGCGGAGTATTTCAGTGTAGCAGGAAAGAGTTTTAATTTGCGAGCATCTTGTAGATAGTTATAACTTCGATAGAGGATGTCAAACTCGAACAAAAATGTGGCCGGGTCTTCATTACTCTTCCCATAGAAAGTAGGTAAGAAGGAAGGAGGGATGTTCTTCATATTTACATCTTGTGCAGTGTCTAAAATAGGGAACCCAAAGGTAGTCTTAGTTCGATTTTCTCCTTCCCCTTCATCATTGCTAACCTCATCATGATCTTCATTCTCTTCCCGTCTCTCCATGTAGGCTTGATTCCTAAAGAGTCTGTACCTAGGAGGCTCTTTTCGAGGTGATAATGGGGCGTCCCAATGTTTTTTTTTCAAGGGAGATATTCTTACGATCAACTATGTTTTTATTAGATTCTATAGGGATGGTAGGTACTACTGTGGAGGTTTCTATCTATGAAATAACTGTATTTGTTGAGCCGCCAAAGAGGGATTGTACTTGGGTAAGATCAATGAAATCAACAAAGTTAGGATCCCCTGCTAATGAGAAAGTTGTATTGTTAGGTTTATTCACTAGTGGAGGGTTGAGGGTTTCCAAAGGTTGACCCTCTTGAATTTCTTTAGAAATGGGATCCTTAGGACTTCCCTTCAGGATTTCCTCACTGTCTATGGTTTCTCCTATAAAGTCTTTATGTTTCCAAGTACAACTACTTCCTATGTGGGTTCTCCCATACCTTTCTGCTGAGTTAGTGGTTGGGGTATCTCCCCCCCCCCCCCCCTGTAAAGGTTAGTAGGAATTTTAATAAGGTTTTGAGAATGAGCTCTAATGTATCTCCCCTTAGAATCTCTAGGTCTGTTCATGAAAAACTAAACTAAAGGAAAACCTATGCTACTAGTACTACTACTACTGGATTTGGGGGTGTTTGTTATAATAGATGCACAGGTTCTTACCTCTCGTCTTACTGCTCCCCCACCACCAGCCTATTACTAAACTTCATGAGGGGATTCTACTTATTCTACCTTACAGAAAAACTCCCCGACAACAATGCCAAAAATGTTGGGTGTTATAATGTCTTAATTAATTCATGAAATATTTAATTATTGACTGAGGTCAGTAAGCTTAGAGTTGACACAAAGTATATGTGAAGGTAGAGGGGTTCCTAGGGTGTCGTGGAAATATTTTAACAAAGAAAAGATCGAAAGATCTTTCAAAATGAAAAACCGAGTCAAACTCCTAGAAATTCAACTAGTAAGGTCATTAAACCATAACAAAGTATTAGACTAGAGCAGTATCAACCTATACTACTCTACTCTATAAACAAATACTGAAAGGTAAAGATATAAACAATACTACTCTAAGAAAGTAAACTACTTATTAATTAACTATTCCACTTCTTAATCTAAGAATTAGAAAGCTTCATAAACAACTTCACAAACTAACTATACAAGGAACTATAATATTGGAAACAAGATTACAACAACTGGATATATTTTAAGAACTTCAACGATTAAACTATACATACAATTAACGAATGTACATAATGGTGAAACTAAACTATCTAATTCCATTCTCCTTGGGGATTCTAAGGATATGCATTCATTGTGATTGGAATTGGAGAAGGAGTAGTGTCAAAATGGATTTCAAAAGAAGTAAAGAATCTAAATGGGATTAAATCTAATTTAACTTCTACAAATATGTGAAAACTAAGGAATGTCCAATTACAGGTGATGGTAAACATGGTGATTTATTCCATAAGCAAATGACTCTTAACTAAGGAAGATGTTATGAACAACTAATATACTAATTAAGAAACAATATTCTTTTTAAAGATTACTTTTATAAATAAACAATTCTTATATGAAACAAATGTAAGGGAAAATCTCAACTTATAAACAAGTAAAAACCTTAATGAAAGAAGCAAGTAGAAAACTTATTAAAGAAAACTTGATTATGAAGCAAGTAGAAAACTTAATAAATAAAACTTGATTAAGAAAGCAAGTAGAAAAATGAATAAAGAAAACTTGATTAAGAAAGCAAGTAGAAAACTTAATAAAGAAAACTTGATTAAGAAAGCTCCTCTAAACACAAAGATATAAACAAAGATAAACTAGACTCGAGATATACTTGTCAAACGTTATAACAATAATAAGTGAGAAGATCAAAAACAAAAGAAACAGAACAAAGCACAATTCAAAGCATACTAAGGTAAGAAGAGGTGAAAGATAATGATGGAAATTGATAAATACTTTGAATAATCTAATCTAAGGTCCTAATGGTAAATATGACCATTATCTAATTATCGAAACAAAATAGAATTCAAAATCTAAAGAAACAAAACCTTAAAACAAGTTTAAAACAAAATGGGAATATTGAAGGTTGAACGAAAGGCTGGATAATAGACTGAATGGATGGTATGAGTAATAGGCTGAACAGGCGGTCTGTATGACTGTCTGTATATAGAAAACAATGGAAAATTGCCTAAATGATCTAATTATCAGCTGATTTTGTGCATATGAAAACAAGATGCATAAAGGACAGTAAGTAGACTTATTCATTAATCAAACTAATAGGGAAAAGACTTATGCTAATTCATGATTATAAAGAAACTATTGTCTATGAAACAAACTAAGGGATTGAAAAGTAAATTTATAACAAAACAAGAGTTAATAGAACTAAACCTACTGTAAATTGAATCTAAGATATAAAGCAATTCAGATCTATGTAACTATCGATATAAAAATAAACAACAAGCTGTAAAAAGACTGGAAAGGAAACTAACTACGCGCGCAACCGGTTATTTAATTATGGAAATGAAACTATATTAACAATAAAACACATGCTACAGGAGATAATGAAATAAACGATTATAGGAAATTGAATTACATAGCAAACTGGAAATGAAACTATACTACCTGCAAGAAACAGAATGACGAAAATACACACAGAAATGGAGACCACTGGTTGTTGAGGGGTCCTCTTAGCAATCAGGATTGTGCTTCAATCGCTCACAGAGATAGGAGCATAGATGAACAACATAAATATAACTTATATTAAAATTTAGAATAATATTACAGAGTTTCTTTCCTAACGTTGACTGGTTAACATGCTAGCTAACTATGCTCTCGCTTGGAGGCAGGTATATATAGCATTTACAAGGATGAGTAGGTTGACCCTTTCAATGGTCGACAACTCCTAAAATAGTCAACCATTATTACAACAAAAGACCATATGCCAACGCATAATCATTCTCCTGTTCCTTTGCACGATGGTTCTACTCACGTGGGATGCGGCATATTGTTTCTTGCTGACATGGGGCATGAGTCGTGGTGTCGAATGGAGAAGGTAGGATGGCGAGCCTTCTAGAGCGAGGATCATCCAGTCATCAGACGTGTGGGAAACGGAGGAACTAAGAACTGTTCTACACTTTAACGTTTGGGAATATTCCAACAAACAGTGTGTGGTTTGATCGATTAGTTGAACAATGAGTTGGATGCGATCTGCGCATATCTAGCATGGGTGCATGTCCAATATCAACTCGTGCAAAGACTATATCCTGCAAAACAATTTCATATATCAAACAAACTTCCAAATATCATCGAATAGATTAATAAAATCACTAAATAATAAGAATAAACCAGAATTTGCATAAATCCCAAATGTATTCTTACCTGAGGCTGAATGATAAGCTGTATGGAAGCAATATGTCAAAAAGGTGAGAAAATAGATGTCAAAAGAGTAATTTATCATTCAAAAAGGGTAGCAAAACTGGGATCAACAAAAACACAAATGCTAGGTATGAAGAAAAACGTCTTGGCAACTAAAAATGGATTGGTAGATGGGGAAATCAACCCTGGATGAGAAATTTGATTTGAGAAAATGTTTATGGGAAAAAATGACTTCTATAAACCCCCAAATCATGAATCTCACTTCCCAGCCACTGTGCAATTCAAAAATGGGTTTCCAGTGATGGAGAAATGAGAAAAATTGCAGAAAAAACATGAGGGAAAACACCCGGCTAGCTCGAACTGTGTGAGGAAGTGAAACACATGGGAGAGGAATGGTTTGGGCACCAATTTTTTCTTTTTTTCTTTCCCCCTAAGCAAAAAATGTTTTTCCAAAATTGATGGCTTGCCCCAATACGAAATTGAGTGCCATACCTCTCCATACCTAATGCATTAATTGCCTCAGCCAACTTCTGGAAGAATTAAATGATTGGGTGCATAAGACAAAATGGGTAGTTGAGAGTTTATGGGTTCTCTCATTGAAATTTGGATTTACATTATTCGATCAAGGGTTTGAATAATTTCCCTTCATATTCCTTGTGAAATCATGCCCCCATCTCTTGTTGCATTGCATAACTAGTTGTGGGTATTTTTATTAAATTGCATTTTTACATGGTGTATCAATTTATATTGTGCCTGGCAAGCATGAGTACCATAGGCATCGATTTTTTAATTATCGATACATAAAACACTAAATCAATGGCGAGGTCTTGGCCTTGAGCTCCTCACCATGATTTAATAACTATATTTACATCATATACAATTTTAATGCAATAGGGGTCAAAATTGGGATATTACAACATGAGGCTTAGGAAGCCATTTGGGAGTGCACATGTGTCATGACTAGATTTGACCTCCATCCCCCCTAGGTGGATCAATTAGCTCTCGAATCACCCCGTTTAGTCACGAAACGTGGTGTGAATCTTGGTGTGGCATGTTGGAGCATAAATGGGTCTATGAGAGGAGTGGGTGAGCAAACAAAGGTGTGGGAGTTGCTCAAGGTGATCAATAAATGCACAAGAAGGGCCAAAATGGTCTAAAAGCATCACTAGAGCCCCTAGTCAAACCAAATTCCACAAAAGAGGAAGCGGGGCACTCCAAGAGACCAAGGGTCATTAATGAGGGCACACATGTTCCATGTTGACCAAGATAGAGCACTGGTGTGTGTGTGAATGGGACAAAATAACTAGTTAACTTGTTAGACCACTTTCCCTAAGTCTAAACCATAGATATCAATGCATACAAGCAAATGAAATAGTCTAAGGTCTAAACTAAGGTACTAAGGATGGATTACTGATCGAACACAAACAAATATGAAGATGATATTTTGTGAGAATGTGGATATTGATATCAACCATATTTGGTGAGAATGTGGATATTTATATCAACCACATTATGTTAAAACTTGAAATCGAATAAAAACGGTTTGGGTGTGTTATAGAATAATTTAATCTACAACCATTATGTGTTTTTAAAGGCCATATAGGAAAATATAATGTTGATATTTATAGTGGACACATGGGTGTATGTGCCAACTATCCACAATCCAAATTTGATATCCATTCAACTTCATATGACACAATTGCACTACAAATATGTTGTTTGTTTTTAGAGTTTTAGACTTGCATGCACAATGCATTTCCACAAATAGGTTGTATACAATATAAATTCAATTTCATTTAATTATCAAACCTACAAGAAATTTTAGTGTGTATCCTTGTAGCAAATAATAAAATAATATTCTTTATCATACAATATTGAATTCATAACAAAGGAGGTTTGTTTTTGTTAATATTTATCATACAATATTGAATTCATAATAGAGGAGAAAATAACTTATAATTTTATCATTTGAGTTCCAAGGAAACTGACTATAGGTGAATCGTTTTCCTCCAAACCATAAACAAATTATTTGTGGATGCGACCACCATGCTGGGCTATGAGACCACTAGGGTGAAGCAGACTTTTCAAAACTCACAATTCATTGTTCTCTTTACCAAAGGATTCCAAACCAAGCAAGAAAACCAACACAAGTGCAAAGGTTGAAGAAGGTACTTCCATACTCAACTTTGTTGCCTAATCCCATGTGGTAGTGCCTCTTTCATCTCTCCATGGATTCAATAATAGTTGGGATTCTCTTTCTTCGTCAAGAAATATATTATCTCCCCAATAACTAACTCTTTTCTCAAACTTATGTTCGTAATTCGAATTCTCTATTTTGCATGAATAAAGGAGAGGAAAAGGAAGAGTTATAATATTACTCTTCCAATTCCTTAATTATAGGAATTAAGATTCCTAATTGAACTTTCCTTGATTGCAACAATATGTGAATTGGTTGCTTCAAAATAGGAGGTAGGTACTTACAAGTACGACATAATTAAATAGTAGTTAATTTTTTCACTAGGCTCTAATTGTAATAACATAAACATTAAGATAAAATGATAATAGAGAAATTACATGAAGGAGTTTACATGTAAGTTATAGTAGTAACCATGCAACATAGGTTAGTTTTCCCCTTAGACCCCCTTACCTTTCCCATCTAGTGGACTCGTAGCCCCAACAATGTTCTTCCACCATTTAACATTCAAAGATTTGAATAAATGCAAAATGATAATGTTTAGATGTCTTTAAAATCACATGAAAAGTATACCTCATGGTATGAAGTAAAACATGACAATGAAAAACATAATTACAATATAAAAAATATAAAGTTGGAAGGGTAAAGATTAGGATATTAAAATGTCCGAACATCTAGCTCAGTTGTCCATTTCCTAACATATTAGGGGACTACTTTAACCTCCCTAATGATTGATACTCAAAAGATATTTAACCATCTATAGGACACACTCTTTGAATAAGGCCCACTAGATAGTTGGTATGTATACAATTAAGGTAAAGGCTCATCTTTATGGAATAAGGCCCACTAGGTAGTTGATATGTGGCTAATTAGGGTAAAGGCTCATCTTTATGGAATAAGGCCCACTAGGTAGTTGGTACTCATTAATGTTGGGGCATGGTTTGGATAATGAGAAAATTCTTTTAGAGGTAGGTAGCTATGTAATGTTTTGCCAATAACTATCATTGTATTGGAGTGTTTCTCATTTACAAGTTGTCCCTTTTAAGAGGAAAGTTGACATCGTTCACATTTTGGATCATCAATAAAGGGTTATATTTATTTAGGTGACATATTATGATTTTGTTTGTTTTTATTTATTGAATTTTGAATTTCTTCATTTATTGCTCTTGAATTATTTTTATATGCTATATAAGTACATTGCAAGTTATATCATAACACTTTCATGTGCCAACACATACCTAAATTTAAGATATTTTCTTTTAGGCTAGAGACATGTTCCCACATTTACAAAGATGGAGATCTATTGTTCAATAGGTAAAATTGTTATTGGGAAGCATACACATAGGGAATACAAATGGGGTCACCTGGTTAGACACCATTGTACACCTATGTTAGTACATGGTGAGTAACACTACATTATACATAATATGTTATTGGATTGGATATTCCATATACCTTTAGGTACTCAAAATCTCCATAGGTGTATCTGAGACCATCCATACAAAATCCTTTCAATCATTTGTCACTATATAACACCAAGCATAACACTTAAGGAGACCACTCTTGCATACTTGGGAATCAAGTAGTATGACTAAGGGTATGGTTGATCCTCCTTAGTTAGTGTCATGAAAGGCCGAACATGAGCTATTGTTGGAAACCCTACGATATATTAGAGAGGAATAGTGCTTGACATTCATTTATCCTTAAGAACTTTTTGAACCTTTGCAACCTAAGTAATAATATAACTACAAAAATTTTAGAATCTAGAGTTTTAAAATTTCATCAATACAATAATCCTTGGGTAGTAAAAATAAGGTCTAAAAGTGGTCCCATGATTGATAAAACCATCATTGGTGAACTATCTTAAAACAATCCTCAAATGACATTGATTGTATTGGCACAACTCATTGGTGACCCTACCAATGGACCCACATGGCCCCATGAATTCCATTATAGCTTCCTTACTCAACAATCCTAGTCATAGGATAGGTAGCCACACCAGAATGTTCCAAATTCTATCCCTCAAACGCTAAATCCTTATAAAACAATTATGTAAGCCTCTTAGGAAAAAACATGATTTAATATAATGCATGTGCATATATGACAATTAAATTGAAACAAGAACAACGAGAGCAATCATAGACATCATGCAAAACACATTGATTTTTATAATCATAACATAAAATCAATTTTATATATTCATATACAATAATAAGGCACACATCTTTTAATTGAAGAAGCCAATAAACTTGATGAATATGAGCGATTTTCCACCAAGATGTAGATATCTACTTCAAAAACCACCCCCAAATAGAGTTATGGGGCCACCTTCCCCAAGTATGTTGGGTATGATATATTCTTTGCAGGTAAATCTATTGTAAAAGTTGATAATTGACTGGAATTAAAGTCAATAGAGAATGGAATTCTGGTCAACTTGTGACTAGAATAGTCGACTGGTTGATGACCACGACTAGTCGATGAGAATTTGATGAGCATAAAGTGGGAAGTAACTCGACAAACACTTGGATGACAAGAAGCTCGACTGGCGGTTGACTAAGGTTGACTTAGTCATGTCAATTGTAACAAAAAAAAATGAAAGTTTTTAGGAAGTTATGGATCGTCATTAATGAAGCGGTTAGTTGTAACTAATTCAATTGTCATGAATTAGAGTGTTGCATATATAAACAAGATGTGATAAAAAGATGAATGCAATAGTACAATACAATATGGTACTTCTACTAGAATGAGTGAAGAAGTAGAATGTAGTGAATTCACACTATCATGATCTAGTAAATAACTGTTGTAAACACTGGTTAAGAGTGTTGCTAATATATGTGAGTAAAGATCACTCGTTTGTTGGTTTTTCCCTATAAATGGTTTTTTAGGATAAATTTATGTATATTATGTGACCGTGTTTGTGCCATTGTTAAACTGTATTATATCTAATTGTTTATAATCATTATTAAAGGTATTCAAATCCTTGACATGGTATTAGAGTTATATTTGGTTTCAAGAGGGTGCATTTATTATTGAAGGTTTTTAAGTTTGATCATGGATATGGAGAATACCTAGTTTAAGCGGGATTTCTATAACATTTATTCTTAGTTAGAATGGTAAACATTTCAAGGATATAAATTGAAAAGTTTAATGAACATAAATTTGAGCTTTGGAAGCTCAAAATGGAAGATCTCCTTGTAGATCGAGAGCAACGGGTTCTTGTTATCCCTAGAACAACTCTAATATGTATGCCGACGAAATATTGGAAGAAACTAGACAAGAAAGAAAGGAGTACAATTCGACTTTGTTTATTAGATTATGTATTTTTTTGAATGTCTTAGGAGAAGACACTACAAAGAAACTATGAGATAAGTTGGGAAACATGTACTAGTCTAAATCTTTGGTTAACAAGTTATTTATTTTGAAGAAGCTATATCTTCCAAGGATGAATGTGGGTGACTTAGTAATAGAGCACCTAAATGTGTTCAACAACGTTTTCAGTTAGTTGTTGTATGTGGATATCAAAATCATAGAGGAGGAAAAATGCATATGTCTATTGTGTTCTTTTCCAGAGTCACGGGATAGCTTGGTGATGGCTATTGGAAGTAATAATACAACATTAAACATCAATGATATGGTTGCATATTTGTTTTCAGAGGAGATGAGGTGGATGGACATGGAAGGATCGACCCACAATGCCTTGATGGTAAGAGGACGACCGATAGACAGAGGAAAAGGTAACAAATCCAGTAGAAAATCAAAGTCAACTGGTATGTCTAAGACTAGATATAAATCCCCTATATCGACAACGAGAAAATGTTGGTAGTGTAGTAAAGTCGGGTACTATAAGAGATATTGTAAGTCGACGGGAGTTGAGAAGAACACATGATCTGAAGAAGCACAATCTTCTAAAAGTAAGACTTCGACGAAAGAGAAAGGAGCTGTGTATTTGGCTTTGACAAGTATAGAATCAAATCGTGAATTTTGGTTGATCAACTCCGGTGCATAGTATCATATGACACCACATAGAGGATCGTTATGGAAATATGATGGTAGTGATGTTCTTCTAGGATATGATTCACCGAGTAGTATTGTTGGACGAGGTAAATTTTGACTGACACTAAAATATGGAAGGATGGGAACTCTTCTAGGGCTCTTACATATTCTAGGTTTGGCTCGAAACCTGATATCTGTCAGCAAGACGAGAAATGCAGATGTGCACTTTATATTTGAGAAATATTAATGTAAAATGGCGCGGGAGTGTTGGTATTGATGAAAGGAGTTTGAACTGGATAATTGTAGAAGCTATTAGGAAGAACATATACCAATGGATGTGTGAATATAGCCTTTACTATATCCAACATAATATCTTTTTGTCTATGTTGAAATAATGTAACCGCGGAAGATATTCTTTGTACATTTTATTATATTATTATTGTCCCTCCCTTTCGAAGATGTTGTTCTTCTGATTAGGGGTGTTATTGATGTAATTGGTCACGTAAAGTCTTGAGGTAAAAGCTCCATTGTAAGTTCGGTCAATAGTACCCATAAAATAATTATTAAAATGTATTTTCATGTCTCCCAAGGAAAGTCGACCCTGTTGGGGAGGTGAAGTGGGGCATGTTGGGTTATTAGAATTTATAGCTTATGTATATAAATAGATGAGGCACCCTCTTCATTTAGAAACACTCACAACTCAAGCAAGTTTGTTATAGAGAGAAAGAGGAGTCCTTTTGGAGGAGAAGAAGCAGTCTATCTTATTCTTGGGGTCATACACTATACTTGGTTGGATTCTATATCGAGGATTTTTATGGAGTATGAGATTGACGGTTGAGTTTTATGGAGTATGAGATCAAGGTTTGTTTTCCAATCCGCTAATGAAAGATGCAAGTCATTTATATTTTGGATGGATGATAGTAAATCAAGGGTAGGATCTACGGTGGTGAACAAAGGGATGATGGATCTAGGGTCATGGAGGGATCCACTGCCGAGGATTGTATGGAGGTTAAAGATAAATAGGGCAGTGGAATTAGAAATGTGAAGGTAAAAAACAATCAAGATCGATCAATTAAGATAAAGAGACCAGATCTATGGACATAGGAAGACTCACCTGGGTAATTTGCATGAAGAATAACAGAGGATTCCATATCATAAAATACTATTTAAGGAAAAATCATGTGTATGAGGACTATTTGGATTTTGTGCATTGGAAGAAGAGAGCTCATTATGCATGGAAGAAGCCAACTTAGATAGATTCTCATCCACCCATCAACTGACCAGGTAGGCCACTTTTTATCTACAAAAGAGTATTTAAAAATGGATAGTTGAGGGGAAATAGATGTTCAAGCTCTAGAATACCAGAAAATTGAAGAAGTTTTAGAGGACAGGAAGAGTGAGGTTTTTGATACCCTGTTATCTTTTGGACCAATTAATCAGCTAAAAACCAAAATAAAATATTTTGAAGACCAGGGTATAGACTTGCATAGTGTTTGTAGGTCCTATTTTCATTTTTTTGTCCTGAGCAAACCCTAGGTTTTCCAGACTTTGTTGACTGGTGTGCTTAAAATTATTCTTCTTCTGAAAAAGTCATTATGGATTCATCTAAGTCTGAAATCTTGTGTCCTGTCAATGCTCTGGTTATCCGTGATTCATTTGTAGTGCTCGTATCGTTTACCCCGTCCCAAGAAGATTTTAACGAAGAAATCCTAATCCAATCTTTTCGTTAGTCATCCTTGGAGTTAAAACGATCCTTTTTCAATACTTGCTTTAGGTTAGATGTCTCTCTGAAGAATCCAGTCTTCCCTGTAGATACCAATTTATTTAATGAAGAGACTAAACTAGTCATTTCATTAATGAGTCAATTTTTAGGTCTGGATACAGATAAATATGTCATTGTGTTGTTAATGAGTCTTCTTTTCAGAGTTATTACTAGTCAATATGAGCCCCAATCATCACAGTCAACCTTCCTTATGTTTTATGAATTCCTAGCAAAGAATATTCACTCTCAGCTAGTGAATTTCCATAGTACAAAGCATTTTATATTTCAATCTCATTTAGTAAGGATGTTTCTGTTCTTCAATGAAGAAAAATTGGCGCAGAGACCAGATATGGTTTTGACAGATGATATCAACAGGAGTTTCTTCAAATACATGAACTTTTTAATGACTGAAATTTATAAGGTCTTTTTCTAGAATAAGTTACCTAGAGTGTTTCTAGTCATGAAGGAATATTTGCAATTTTCACTAGATAAAAGGATTAGTGATTGGTTTTTATTTGAAGAACACACAATCATAAGGGTATATGGATTCACTCATGAACCATATATCCTACATGCATTTTTCACTCCAAGAATTTTTGCACTGGAGTTGATCAGACATAAGCTTATTGCTGAAAATGAACATTTAATAAGTTTCAGAAAAACTTTAAAGATTAAGTTTCCTTGGGTGTTTGGACCATTTATCATCAAAATTAATGCTGCATTACCTGTATTAGAAAGATTTCTTAAGGAGATGGGGTTTCAGATAGCTACTGCAATAAATTATGACCCCCATCACATCATTTCTATAAGGAATCAAGTGAATAAGAACAAGCCATTTGAACGTCAAGAGGTTGAAGGTTTAGCTGAAAGTGCAAACTAGTCAGATTATCCCTTACTGATGCAGAATGGAGAAGATGTGTAACAAGGTTCTACATATCCAGCACAAGATATTAGTGTTACACATCAAGATCCATTGGTTGTTGTCCCATCACTGGAGATAATTACTCCTATTGCTAGTCATTTAGAAATGACTAATAAAACAACCTTTTCTGATGCTATGGAAACATAACATGAAGACAATTCAACAACATCAAAGAAGCAAAAGATTGAAGTTGAAGGAGAGTTGGTGAAAGTGACAAAGACTGAGGGTAAGAAAAGAAAAATGAAGGTGAAGGGCCCAACAATTGAGATAAAGGAGTATGTTTTTTCAGAGGCTCCCGAGGGATCTACAGATAAATTCAAGACTAGAGCTGAGTTATTTGATAAGTACATAGATGAAAAAGAAACATCAATGGATGAGTCTCTAAAATTGTATGCTGAGGTAAGGAAAATATCAAACAAATATGTCTCTTTGGTCAATGTTAGGGATTAGACTCAAAACACCTTAAACCTAGCAGTAGTTACTAAGAATAAGGTAGAAAAAATGAGGATTAATTTGGAAAATATCCCCGTGCTAGACATGATCCATCTGCATAAGCAGATTGGAGAGGTCATATATAGTGATTTGCTGAAAGCAACCTTGAAGGTGTCTAGGATACAATCTACCTAGACTAAAATTGAAAATCAGTTGAGACAGGAGAGGGTGGAAAATAAAGCACACCTGCAGGAAATTAAAAAGATCTAGAGAGATCTATTGACTTCTTACAATGAGACAAATAAAGGAGAAGCGACTCAGAAGTTGCTTAATGAAAAAGAAAATACAATTCAATTGTTAAAATAGAAGCTGAAAATTCCTGCCACTCAGCTTATACAAGCTTAAGAATTGTCAGAATTAGATAAAGAGAAATAAATGCTCAATGATGAATTGAGCAATTGCAAAGCAAATCTTTTGAATTTTACAGAGGAGAAAAGGGAATGGGAGAAATAGTATATGGTATTGATTGATAATCGAAATCCCTCAAGCAAAAGTAGGATGAGTTAGAGAAGGAAGTAAATGAAAAAGGAAAGGAACCTAAGGTACAAATAAATCCACCTCCTACACAAGCTAATGAAGAATCCATTGTGCAAGCTATGTCCCATGTAAGCTTGAGTGATCTAGAGATTGTTGTCTTGAAGAATCAGAATAAAAATTTGGAAAATGTAGCTCTGAAGAAAGAGGAGGAGACAAATTATTTGGAGAATAAATGTAAAGACTTCCTAGACAATAATTATAAACTAATGAAGCAGTTGATTGGAAAATTGTTTGTACAAGGAGCTAAGCATATAATCTGAGATATGATTATAGCAGAAGCAAGAAATCTTAGGCCATATATGAATTACATCCTGGATAAAGAAATTGTTATACATGCTGCTAAACAAAGTTGTATAGTAGTAAAATAAGTTCTAAATAAGGAACCTATATATACAATGAATAATACAGTCACTTTATTAAATTGTTTGTCAGACGATGACTTGAAGATAATGATTATCAAAGACATAATTTATGCAATAACATGGGCAAGAAAAGTGGTTGGAAAACACCAACACTTGGATAATGTGCAAGCTAAGATAGATATTATGCAACATCAGGTCAAAATGTTCATTGAGTTATTTACACCAGTGTTTAAAATGGGTTTGCCTTTCTTTTGGGAATAAAATGGTAAACTTTTCTCTCAGGTGGAATATCATGCCCAGTTAGTCGGGTGCAAGTTAGACCACAAGAAATTTGAAGACATGCAATAGTCTCTACCTAGAATAAAAATAGTAGAGAAATTATCTAAATATTTTGAGATATTAAACACTTTCAGAGCTAATTGCGCACATATGCCAAAAATATCTTACGTGGATCGTGTGGAATTAAGAGTGTTGGAAAAGGAAATCACCAGCTTGGAGCTGCCAACTATCGATCAATGGAATCCAATTGAAAATTTTGGGAAAACTAAGTATAGGCTGCGTGGATGAAGACTTGTTGAAGACCGTTGAAGATTAGTTAGTTAACATTTTGTAGTTTATTTTTGAGCAGTTATTAGTTAAGCATCCAATTGACAAATGTAATAAGGTAGTTATTTGCTTATTTTTAGTATAGAGTTAGTTATCATCTCATGGAGCATGCTGTTGTATTTAAGAAAGAATTTTCAATGTAACAAGGGTTGGAACCCATGAGAGAAATGATTTTGTGGCAAAGATCCAAATCTTAATAAAATTTTAGATCCTAGCAGGCCTTTTGACAGAGATTCCTATATTATTATCTTTTCAGTCTGTACTTTCTTTTCTTATATGTGTATGTGTTTCATGTTAAAAAATTCCAATATGTTATATTTTTCATGCTTAAATGATTTTATAATGGTTTAAAATTCATATCCATAGGCTCTGCTGTATTGCTTTTAAGCATTCACAAAGCCTTTCTTCTAAATTTAATAGTGGATTCATCCTTGATAGGTGCCCACATTAATGGATTGTTTCTAAAATTATTCCATATCACCAGACATCAAGATTTTTGACTGTGAAGAAGTAGCTACCCTACCTCTGTTAAAACTCATTTTCAATAGCATTGTAAATGTTTATTGTCCCACATGACTCCATTCCCAATGAGCAGTACTTATTTCAACCATAGGCACTATTAAATTTTGTTTCTTTTTAAATTTTTCTGGCCTGTGAGATAAAATACCGAGAGATCCCTCTTTGGAGAGAAAGAAGCCAACTTTCTTTCCTAAAGTTTAGTTCTGTGGTTACCTTGGGATCACCATTTCACAACTGGGGGTAAAATCTAAGTGTTAACAAGCCCAATGACAACAAATTCATTAATTAGGTATGTTTATTGTGTTTCTTTTATCGATGACTATTCCTGCAAGACTTGGATTTATTTCTTGAAAGGAAAATATTAAGTATTTTAAATATACAAAGAATTCAAGGCTCTTGTAGAGAATTTATTTGAAAAGAAGATCAAGACCTTGAGTTTCGATTATGGATGAGAATTAATTTCAAATGATTTCAATGATTTCTAGAAAGAAGTTGGGATTAAGAGGGAGCTCACCACACCCTATAATCCTCAACATAATGGAGTAGCATAAAGAAATAATACAACTATCATGGAAGCTATAAAATCCATCATTCATGATCAAGACCTACCCATGCACCTATGGGTTGAAGCCACAGTGTATGTTCAAAACATAATCTTCCACAGTGTTGTTGGGAACAAAACTCCAGAAGAAATGTTTATCGGAGAGAAGACTAAAGTCATCCACCTGAAGATATTTGGTTTCCCTATATTTATACATGTTCCCAAGGAGAAAATATCAAAATTGGACCCTTCCAGAAAGAAGGGAATATTTGTTAGATACAATGATCAGTCGAGATCTTATAGAGTGTACATTCCAAGTTATTGCCAGATCGAGATCAGTAGAGATGTTATATTTGGTGAAGATGCAATATTTAGTAAGTCCAGAAAGAACCATCTATATGAAGATAAAGAAGAAGAACATGATTCCCCCAGAGTTTATGAAACCTATAAAATACCAATTCGAAATGTTGAAGAAGAATAATTACCAGAAGACCATGACATGGAAGAGCCTAAAAAACCTATGGAGATACCTCAGGAAACGATTTCACAAAAGAGAATACCATAGTGGGCTCGACATGTCATCCAAGGTGCAGAAAAATATGGAGCTCCAGAAGGAGGCAAGAGATTAAGGACCTATTCCATCTATATGGCCTTGATGTGTAATATTGTTGATGAAAAACCTATTTATTTTGAAGAAGCTACAAAGAAGGAGTGGATGGATGCAATGATCAAAGAATACCAGTCTATCACAAAGAATGATGTTTGGGATGTAGTAACAAGACCAAGGGAGAAGTCAGTTGTTTCTTCAAAGTGGATATTCAAGACAAAACATTCAACAGATAAAAGTATTGAGAAGTACAAGGCAAGATTTGTAGCTTGAGGATTTTCACAGAAATAAGTAATTGATTATGAAGATACTTTTGCACCAGTAGAAATATTTATGTCAATCAGAACTGTCCTTGCCTTGGAAGCCAAGATGAAATGGTAGCTACACCAAATGGATGTAAATACAACATTTTCAAATGGCATAATAGAAGAAGAAGTATACATTGAACAACCTCTAGGTTTTGAAACACATGACAAAGATTCACATGTATACATATAAAAAAAACATTATATGGGTTAAAGAAAGCACCTAGAGCATGGTATGGAAGAATTGTTGGATTTCTGATGTGCTTGGGATTTACAAGGAGTAAAGTAGATTCCAACATTTACTATAAGGTTGTTGATGAAGGTCTTATTATTTTGTTGTTATATGTTGATGATCTATTCCTCGCATGTGGAGGAAATATTATTGATGAATATAAGAAGAAGCTTGCTGCTGAATTCAAAATGAGAGATATTTATATGATGCACTATTTTCTTAGTCTTGAAGTGTGGAAAATCCCATATAAGATCTTCCTAAATCAAGGAAAATATGTTGCTGAGGTCCTAAAGAGATTTGGGATGCTAGATTGCAAAGCTATGAACACTCCGATGGTGACTAACTTGAAGTTGTTGAATGATGATTCCTCAGATATAGTGGATGTTACATTGTATCGACAGATTATTGGCTCACTGATGTGTGTAACGAATCTAAGAACAAATATATGTTTTCCTGTAAACACACTGAATTAGTATATGGCGAAGCATCGACATGTTCACCTAGTTGAAACAAAACATGTGATGAGGTACCTTAAGGGTACATTGGATTCTGGCCTCAAATATGTAGCTGATGGTGATATTAGACTACATGGTTATACATATTAAAATTAGGATGGGAGCACTAATGACAAGAAGAGTACCTCAGGATGTTATTTCAGTTTGGGATCAGGTGTGATCTCATGGCTTAGCAGAAATCCGGCTTGTGTTGCTCTCGGTATAGTAGAGGATGAGTACATGACCGCATGTTTATCTTGTAGTGAAGCAATTTGACTCCACAAGTTATTGACATGATTGTTTGATACATAAATGGATGCGACTGCTATCTATTGTGATAATTAGATTTGCATCAAGTCGACAAAGAACCTCGTATTTCATGACAAGTCAAAACACATAGAGATAAAGTTCCATTATATTCGAGACATGGTGCAGAAGGGATCTGTATAGCTCCAATATGTTCCTATAGAGGAACAAGTGGTCGATGTATTGACTGAGCCTATGTCTCATGTAAAGTTTGAATACTTTTGAGACAAGTTTGGTGTAGTATGTAAGGACCTCCCTTAAAAGAGGGAGTGACGATAATGATGTAGGTTTCCTATTGCAGTGGCGTGGTAGCTCAGTCTAGGTTTAGTATGTCTGGCTAGGCTTGTTTGTCCTGAAAGGGTTAGTAATCTAGGCAACGCCTATTTGTTCCTAGGGGTATTAATATGCATGGACAGGCTTGTTTTGATCGAAAGGGTTAGTAAGTTAGAAAATGATTGTTTGGTCCCTAGGTAGATCCATTTGTATAGCCAGGCTTGTGTGTCCCGAAAGGGTTAGTAAGTTAGACAACGCTCAATGGATCTATCAGAGTACCCATCGTTATTCTACTTCAGATATTCTAAGGGACTGATGGTGTGGTCCCAACACTCTATGCTGCTGATGATGATGCTATTCCAATACTCTGTGCTAATGTTGGTGATAATGTAGTCCCAACACTCCGTGCTGCTGATGATGTTGTTCAAGCACTTTGTGTTGATGTTGATGATGATGTACTCCCAACACTCTGTGATGATGATGATGTGGTCCAAACACTCTGTGTTATTGCTGATGATGATGTGGTCCCAATACTTTGCATTATGCTGATGATGATGTGGTCCCAACACTCTATGTTTCTATTGATGATGTTGCTCCAGAATTTCTATGCTGTTGATGATGATGTTGTCTCAACATTTTATGCTGATGATGGTGATGTTGTTCTAACATCTCTATGTTGATGATGCAGATGTTGATCTATCATTTATTTGTTGATGATGTTGTTTTAGCACTAACATGATAATGATGATATTGTTGTTCCAATATTTACATACTGGTGATATTATAGGTGATGTTGTTCTAGTATTTACATATTGACGAGGTTACAGATGATGTTGTTCCAGTATTCACGTACTGATGATGATGATGATCTAATATTCATATATTGATGCTGCTGATGATGTCTCATGATGATGCTTTATGATGATGATGATGAATCATGTTTATGATTATGATGCTTCATGATGATGATGTTCCACGATGACGATGTTCCATGATGATAATGCTCTGTGATGACGATGTTCTGTGATGACGATGTTCCATGAAGATGATGTTCCACAATGACGATATTCCATGATGATGATGATCCATGATGATGATGTTCCACAATGATGATGATCCATGATGATGATGTTCCACGATGATGATGATAATTATGATGTTGATACAAAACTTCCTATGACATATAGATCCACCAATCAGTTGTACAAATGTAGTAGTTGTTATTATTGATGTAGAATACCTTTCTTGTAAAGAGGGAGTGTTGAAATAATGTAAATGTGGAAGATATTATTTTGTACTTTTTATTATATTATTATTGTCCCTCCCTTTCAGAGACATGGTTTCTCCGATTAGGGATGTTATTGATGTAATTGGTCATGTAAAGTCTTGAGGTAAAATTTCCGTTGTAATTCGGGTCAATAGTACCCACAAAAGAATTATTCAAATGTATTTTTGTGTCCCCCAAGGCAATTCGAACCTATTGGGGAGGGGAAGTTGGCCCTTTTGGGTTATTATAATTCCTAGATAATGTATATAAATATATGAGGCACCCTCCTCATTTAGACACACCCACAAATCAAGCAAGTTCACTAGAGAGAGAAATAGGAGTCCGTTTGGAGGAGAAGAAGTAGTCTATCTTATTCTTGGGGTCATAAACTGCACTTGGTTGGATTCTATGAAGTTTTGCTCGGTTTTCTTCCCCACAAGGTTTTCCCAAGATAAATATTTGTGTCCTCTTTGTCTTGTTGTGCTTGTCATTCTTTCAAGGATATTCTTCTTATTTGGCATAAAAATTTTAAAACTCTAACAGTTGACTCAACCATGTTTTGGCATCAACAAATGGGACATATTGGTGAGAAAGGTCTTCATGCTATGCACAATAAAGGTAAGGTTGAAGGTCTCCCTAATTGTTTTTTAGAAGTAAACTTATGTGAACATTATGTTATGGTAAACATAGTCATGTAAGTTTCCTATATTTGGGGTTAATACATAGTGATGTCTTTGGACCAATACCGGTCCCATCACTAGGGGATCCCAATATTACGTCTTTTCCCTAGATGATTTCTCTATAATGACATGGTTGTATTTCTTGAGAAAGAAATATGATATTTTTGAGAAGTTTCAAGATTTCAAAGTTCTTGTAGAAAACTAGACTAGAAAAAAGATCAAGGTGTTGAGAACTAATAATAGAGGAGAACATAGTAATGCATTTGATTAGTTCTGCAAATAGCATGGTATATATATATATAAAACTTAAATCGACACATGCCTCAATATAACAGAGTTGTTTAATTAATGAATATAATGTTGATGGAAAAAGCAAGGAGCATAATTAGTGGTGTAGGTATTGCACAAGAATTTTGGGCATAGGCAGTCCACATGACATGTTACATGGTGAATAGATCACCATCGACAACTATGGTCGAAATGACTCCATATGAGGCATGGGTTGGGGAAAGGCCCTCTTTTACATATCTTATAGTCTTTGGGTGTGACGCCTTTGTGCATGTCTGAAAGGAGAAAAGAAGCAAACTCAACATCAAGTCCGAGAAATGCGTCTTCATTAGTTACAAAGATGAAGTGAAATGGTATAAGTTGTGGAACTTGGTCACAAGGAAGGCCATTTATAAAGAGATGTGATATTCAAAGAACTTGGAGGTACTTCCAATATTGAAGAGGATAAAAGAGAAAAGGAACTATAAAAGCTAGAGTTTGAATGGAACAACAAAAGTCATGATTTAAATGAGTAGACTGAGTTTGATGAAGATGCAGAACAATAGACTCTAGTTGTTAGGAGGTCTAGTCTAGAAAAGCAAAAACTAAAAAGGTACATTCTACCAGATTTCCTCTCTACTTTTGCATTAACTTCCATAGAAGAGGATCCGAGATCTATAAAGGAAGCTATTGACTCGACATATGGTAAAATCTGGGAAAAGGCCATGGAAGAAGAAATGGAGTCTTGATGGAAGAGTGAAACATGGGATATGGTTGCATTACCAAACAGAAGGAAACTCATTTACAGTAAGTGGGTGTTTAAGAAAAATTCAAACACAATAGGTCAAGTTGAGAAGTATAAGGATCAACTAGTAGAGAAGGGATATTCCTAGGTAGAGGGAGTCAACTATGGTGAGATATTCTGTCATATTGTAAAGTTAACTTCCATTAGGGTACCAATGCATTTTGTTGCAATGTTTGATATTTAAATATAATAGTTGGACATGAAGGAACCTTTTATTCATAGTTATGTTGAAGAATAAATTTATATGAAGCAAATTGGAGGATTCATAGTGAAAGGGGAGAAGGAATAGGTCTGCAAGATCAAGATGCCCCTTTATGGTTTAAACAAATCAACTAGGATGTGGTACCATAAGTTTGATATGTATATCTAGCAGCTGGGTTTTGTGAGAAGTAAGGATAATTCTTGTGTGTATAACAAGAAAAATGGTGATCGTTTTATGTATGTAATTTTGTATGTTGATCGTTGTTGGTTAGAAATAACATGGATTTGATTCGGGAGGTGAAACTGCAACTCTATTCCAAGATTGACATGAAGGATCTAGGTGCAGAACATTTCATTCTTGAAATGGAAATTAAAAGAGATCGAGAATGTATAAGGTTATGTTTAAATTAGAGTAAATATGTTGAGACAATTTTGTGGCTGTTTGGGCTTACTTGGGGCGTGATTGTCCCACTTAGGGGGGTTTGATGTCAATTTGGTAATTTTGACTTGTATGCTCACATTGGGATTCAAAATCCTCGTGAAACTCTTATGATGCAATATATACCTGATAATAACATGTTTCAATGTTAGACAGTTAAAAATTATCTTGTTTCTGTTCACATTTGTGTGTGTAATTTGCTTCTCAATTGATGGTTTTTGCTAGTTTTTGCACCAAATTTGATTTTTGAGCTTCACTAATGCTCCTAGATTCTCCTGTGGTTTGAATTTCTCACATGGTATCAGATCCTATTGGATATTATTGAGTTGCAGATCAATTCAGAGTGTCTTGAGCTACGTTTTTTTATTATTGAAATTCCAGATAAAATCGCGTTGTTTTGCAGGACATTCAACAAAAAATCATCACCAATTGTGCAGGAAGAAATGAAAGCTACCCACATATTGCTAATACCTTTCAACTTCTTCAATTGGAAGGAAGAGATGGTGATTCAATTGAGAGCCAAAGGGCTTTAGAGAGTTACCATGGGCACTAAGGTAGAACCAAACTTTGATGTTGAGAAAACCAAGTACTTCAACAGATTGGATGAGGTATATGGATTGTCATGTATAAGCATCTCAAGAGAGCTCTTGTTCCAGATTGACCATTTAACAATACACAATGAGGTCTGGGTAAAACTAGAGACATTGTTTGGGAAAGTTGATGAACTACGTGGTCACCAACTTGAGAATGAGCTTATCAGCTTGAGCCGAGTGCACTATGACACTATCCAGTACTTCTTCACCAAGTTTAAGTCACTTGTGTTGCAGCTAAAACAATGTGGTATTGAGAAGAAAGAGGACCAATTGATCTTGTCTATACTTTCGAAGTTGGGGCCAGAGTTCTTAGTTTTTGTGAGTACATTCCACTCCGGCAAGTTAATACTTCAAAACTGGAAAATTCCCAATCTAGCAAGCTTCATGGAGTCACTCACTTAGGAGAAAGACAAGCTGTTCCAAATGGGTACCATCAAGACCAAGTATCAAGCATTATCAGTGGGAGTTTCGAATTCCTCAAAGGGCAAGCCTAAGTCCAAAAATTCGAAGCTGCCAGAGAAGAAGAAACCAGAAAAACCCAAATCCATTAATGGGAGTTCAAATCCTTCCAGGGTGAAGGAAAATAAGGGAAAATAAAAGACCAAGTGCACCTATTTCCATAAGGGATGGAATCCAAAGAGCTCATGCATGAAAAATACCATTGACACCATGATGCAGCTGCTGGAGAAGAACAACATTCCAGTCCTTGACAGCGCACAGAAAAAGGATGGCACCTCCACTTTGAATGAAAGCAAGGAGAAATGTCATGCTTTGGTAGCAGGTACCTCTAACTCTTCATCCTTTGTCATTGATTTGGGGGCTTCCAGGAACATGGTATTCAAGAGAGAGATATTCTCCTCCATGAGTTCGAATTCTAGACCAACAGTTCGAATGGGGAATGATTCAGAAATCCAGACCAAGGGGATTGGGAGGATTGATTTAGAGCATGGTTACTTTAGTGATGTATTGTATGTACCATACCTTGCAGCAAATTTTCTGTCAGTCTATCAGATGACCCATGCAGGAGATCCAAAGAGAGTGACCTTTACTCGAGACATGGTAGATATTGCATAAATATCAACTGACCAAGTCATTACAATTGGGTATGCAGATCATCATGAGAGGATGTACAAGTTTTCAAACTTCCTCCCCACTTCCAATGACCAAGCACTTCTCTCACATGCCAATGAGGTTTAGAAGCTATGGCATGAGAGGTTTGGTCACATGAACTACAAATACCTCCAGGAACTACATAAAGATGAGATGGTGGAAGGACTTCCACAAATCAGATCATCAAATGGAGCATGCATTGGGTGTGTAGTTGGGAAGCATACTGAGCAAAGCTATGAGAAGGGGAAGGCAAGGAGAGAAACAAAACCACTTGGGTTGGTGCATTCAGACTTAATTGGTCCATTTCCCACTCCATCATATGGTGGATCAAGGTATGTGTTTTCATAGATGATTCCTCTTGATTTTGTTGGGTTTACTTCCTCAAATTGAAGTCTGAGGTGTTTGAACACTTGAAGATTTGGAAGGCATTGGTAGAAAATCAGAGTGGGCATAAAATTAAGGTCCTTAGGACTGATAATGGGAAGGAGTATGTGAACAAGAACCTACAACACCTTTGTGAGGAGTGTGGCATCCAAATGCAACACTCAACTTCCTACACACCACAACAAAATGGTGTGGCCAAGAGGAAAAATAGATCTCTCAAGGAGATGGCCACTTGCATGATAGAAGCAAGGGATCTTAGTCCCAAGATATGGGCTGAGGACATTAGTTGTGCTGCTCACATACAAAACAAATCCTTTCATAAATCATTAAAAGGAAAGACACCTTACGAGGCATGGTTTGGTCAAAAGCCAAATGTCTCAAATTTCAGGATATATGGAACTAGAGCATGGGCTAGAATTCCCTCTGAAAAGAGGAAAGCCTTGCAACCACAAATCAAGGAGTGCATTATGGTTGGGTATGGTGAGGATAACAAAGGATATAAGCTCTTTGACACTTCCACTTGCAAGAAATATGTTGAAGGAAGTGTGAAATTTGAAGAAGATCCAATTCCATATTTCGAGCTTGCACCAAGGGAATGCTCCTCTCCTCAACCATTCGAAGATGTAAGTGATGATACATGCTCTGTTTTTTCTGATATGTTTGATATAAATGTTGCTAAACATGATATTTCTGTAGACGACTCACCATCTAGGCCCAAGTGGGCTGAAAAAATTGTACAAGCAGCCGGGGAATTGGTAGGCAATCCCCATGAGCCTAGGAAGACTAGATCACAAACTAGTAGAGCTTCCTTTGCAAGTGATAGGAAGACTAGATCCCAAGAGGAAGCTTGTTCAATGCAAATGGGTTTTTCGAACCAAACTTGATGCTGATGGTTCTGATCTGAAAAAGAAGGCAATATTATTTGATAAGGCTATTCTCAGGTCCATGGTGTTGATTACACAGAGACCTTTGCACCGGTTGTAAAGATGGACTCAATAAGACTAGTTCTATTGCCGACAGCTAGTAAGGGTTGGAAAGTTCACCACATGGATGTTAAAAGTGCATTCTTGCATGGTGAGCTACATGAGGAGATTTATATGCAGCAACCTGAAGGTTTCCAAGAGGATCCTTCATTCGTATGTAGGTTGAAGAAATCATTGTATGGACTCAAGCAATCCCATAGGGCTTGGTATGCAAAAATGGATGCTTTTTTGCTCTCTATTGGTTTCACTAGATGAAAATCAGTAACTAATGTGTATTTGCAGCAACATGATGGTATTTTTCAGGTTATTTTTCTTTATGTTGATGACCTCCTCATTACAGGTAGCTGCACCAATTGAATTGGCTCAATTAAGTCATCTTTGCATAGTGAATTTTCCATGACCGACCTAGGATTGCTAAGGCAATTTTTGGGCTTGGAAATTGAGAAAAATGAAAGGGGCATCAAGCTGAGTTAACCACAGTATGCTTCATACCTGAGAAAGAATTTTAACATGGCTGAGTGTAAGGAAACCGAGTCTCCCTTTCTTTCTGGCATCAAAATGCATGAATTTGGTAATTCTCCATTGGTAGATATTACACTCTACAAGAAACTAGTAGGAAGCTTGCTCTATCTCAAACACATAAGACCTGATTTGTCTTATGACATGAGTGTTGTTGCAAGACACATGCACCAGCCACATGAGCTCCATTGGAGGGAAGCAACAAGAATTCTTTAGTATGTCCAGGGTATAAAGAACTTCGGGGTGCAGTACACAGCTAGTTCCTCACTTCAACTAGCTGGATTTTCTGATTCAGATTGGGTTGGAGATCCCACTGATAGGAAGTCAACTTCAATATTTATCTTTATGCTTTCTGAAGGTCCCATTTGCTGGTCAAGTAAGAAACAACACACCATTTCACTTTCATCAGCATAGGACGAGTACAGGGCAACATTCAATACTGCTACACAGTGTGTTTGGATGCAGGGAATTCTTTTGAAATTTGGTGTCACAATTGATTCTCCAACCAACATTTGGGTGGAAAATAAAAGTGCCATAAAAATATATACTGATCCTATTCAGAGACAGAGGAAACATCATATAGAGATACACATGCATTACATTTGGGGCTTAGTGCATGACAGGGTGATCTCACTGCAATATTGCCCATCCACCGAGCAAACTACTGATATTTTTACCAAGGCTTTCACAGAGAAGACATTCACCTACCTGAGATATTTGGTTGGGGTGAGTGAAGGACGATAATTTGCTATTATTTGTTGCAGGTCCATCCCCATTTCCATTCTATAGGGAAGTTTTTGTCCCATGAGGTTTTCCTTCTTTTCCTCGGTTCATATGGACAAACAAAATTGTAATTTCTGAATTATGTATTTGAGGTGACTTGAGCCATTGTTGCCAAGGACTCCATAATTTTGTGAGCTGTACTTAGTATTTGGATTAAGGGAGGGTGTTAGAATAGTAATCCAACTCATTAGCACCTAATTACACTACTTAGTCAATTTTTATTTCTTTTTAGCATTAATACACTATGTGGTGGACTAGGGGTGCTTAGTTGGACAAATGCCAAGTCAAATTGGGGATTTCACACCCACATGAGCACTCCAGCTCAATCAAATAGTCACATGTGTGCCCTCATCATCGCTGGTGTGCTCCCATTCATTTAATGTGGAAATCTTGGTTGACTTGGAGCACTACAGGTGGATTTTGCCCATTTTTGACTTGATTTGGTGCATTAAATGCCACATTGAGACTCTAAAACACCCATATTTCCACACCCACATAGGATAAGGTGTAATCATTGACCCACATCACTTAAGCCACGTCCAGTCAGAATTTTGTGGTTGTTTGGGCTTATTTGGGGCGTGATTGGCCCACCTAGGGGGGTTTGATGTCAATTTGGTAATTTTGACTTGTATGCTCACATTGGGATTCAAAAGCCTCATGAAACTCTTATGATGCAATATATACCTGATAATAACATGTTTCAATGTTAGACAATTAAAAATTATCTTGTTTCTGTTCACATTTGTGTGTGTAATTTTCTTCTCAATTGATGGTTTTTGCACCAAATTTTATTTGTGAGCTTCACTAACACTCCTAGATTCTCCCGTGGTTTAAATTTCTCATAGTTTCAATAGAGTTTGTCACTATTCTATATTTGTTTATTATTAATATAAATATCCATTTCTTGTCCATTGCATGTCTATAACTATGAATATTTTATCCATGGATGTAGTTATATTTGTTTATACATGATGGTTTATATATGCTAGAGTAGGCCTAACACTTTGATATATAGAATGCTTATATTGTTTGCTGTTGTTGAGAGCGAATTTTAAATACAAGCATGTTGGAAAAGCTCAACGGGGATCTACATCAACTGTCCGGAATAAGGTATGCTTCATATCCCTTAGTGTTATATGCATTTGTTTCTCTTGCATATTGGAATGGGTTGATTTCTGGTGTCATTCAATCTATTGTGGTCTACCCTAAGCCATAGGAAGTTTCTCTTCGTAACAGAATTGGCGACTCCACTGGGGAGGTTCCTTGTTTTTCTTTGGGGATTGGGTGCACAATGTGCTTGAATTGCTCTCTGTTTCTCTGTGTTTCTGTGTTAGGTCCAAAAGTATGTTTTCCCATTGGTGTCATGTTGAAGTAATTTAGGCCTTGGCTTATCATTTTACATCCTCTTTCTTCATGTACATGACTTTTTTCCTCACAACTGCGTATACACGCGGGTGCTGTCTGAACAACAGCATATACACACAGGTTTTTTGCAAATAATTGTGTATGCTTCTCTTTTGAGTGTGATTTGCATGATTGAGAGTTGCTGGGTGAATTTTGAATGTTGCTGAGGCTTCCTGGGTACTGTTGGTGTCTGTCTACTGCCTCTGTTTCTTACCAGATACCTTTTTTATTTGCTTCTTAGTTAGGAGTTGTTCTTGTCATCTTATTTCCTTTTTGTTTTGGTATTAGTGCATTATGTTTATTTTATCTCAGTGTCTTGCTTGGCTGCTATCTGATAGTTACTGTAGGGTATGGGAGTTGTAGAGTCTTGTTATTGCATCTACATACCATTTATTTCAAAAATATAAAAATATTTTATTTTTGGCATGTTCATGCATTCTTGCATTTGCATAGTACTAGCATTAGGTTTGCTTAGTTGAATAGTGACCAAGCTTTCATATAGGAATGGTTGCATTTTCATTTGAAGGAAAAAATATCCATCTCATGTAGTGGCATACCCCATTTTCACATTTAAAGACAAAATTGCACTTGGCGTTATTTGTTGGGTGTGCATATTTACTTTCATTACTGAGTCATACATCATTGGTTGCAAAGTCATTTCCTCTGAGTAATCACAACCCCTGAAATCAGCGTTTAATTTAAAATGAATTACACATTTTTCTTTGTTAGGGTACATTACAAGCTTAGGTTTTAGACTCTTGGAATAGGTTGTGTGAGTAAATTTATCCAAGACTACTAAACAAAACAAGTAGGTGTCTGTCTAGGTGGGAGAGTGAAATCCTTGGTATAATTAGTGTTCTTAGGAGGCTCCTCCTACACAGGAGTTAAGCATGAGGTAGTGTACAGATTTGTGGTGGGGATAAACCCTTGCCACTCTCTGTGCAGCGCTAGAGATATTTCTAAGATTGTACTCGTATCTAGGGTATTTTGAGGTACCTTTGGTGCTTTCAAGATTCGGGCTTTGCTACCCTGCCCATACGGTAGATCCCGCCTGCGACTGTCCTCCTGAGCATTGGTTATATTGGGGTGACCTTATTTGCCTTACCTAGGTATCGCAGGGGGTACTTGTAGAGGCTATTTTGTGACTGTCCTAGATAGGTAGGGGGTCAAACAACACAGTCGCTTTATGCATTGAAGCTGAGGGCCACTATAATTGGTTACACACCTCCACTTGTAGTTTATGGGAGTCTCAAGCCTCTCCTAGGTGAGACATACCTGCTACATTCAGAAGCTCATTGATTCTCCCCTTTTCTTGCTTGCACGATGGCTTAGACTCTCTCAAGAGTGTGATCTATGTGCGCTAGATTTCTCTAGGGTTCGTAATTAGTTTGAGTCTCTTTATTTTTGTGGATTCACCATGGATTGAGGATCAGAATTTCACCATTCTTGACGTTTAGTGGGTCTTTCACCTTCTATGTCTCCTCCTCCTTCACAAAAGAGAGCTATATAGTTTGGGTGGATTCATACTCACCGTGATTCACACACTGATCTCACCATGAATCATACATTTGAGATCTCAGAGGCCCCTCTTTTCTACCCCCTAGGGTGGGGAATGTTCTAGATAGTCTGTATGGGACTTTGAAAGAAGCTGATCCTTTTGAGGTTGGTGCACCATATAATGCACGATCCCAATTTTTAGATTATGTAAACACTAACTGACAATATTCTTCACAAAGGTCGAGCGGTGAGAGTCATCTGGTACCCTCTAGCACTAGCCCTTTTATATTTGGCATGCCATACCTTTCGGAGGCCGTTACATCAATTAATGCCAGATCTGGTGTTGACCCTGGTACTACACTTGGGGGCACTGGTATTCCTTTCCATGCAGATAGGTTTGGTAGTGTTCACATTGCACCTCCCACACCTGTGGTGGGAGGGTATTCATACCCATTACCCAGACCTAATACTAGTGTCCCCATTCACCGAAATGTCCCTAGACACATGAACATTGGAAACACCACTTATATTATGTCTTATGTTCCATCGTCCACTACACCTGTTCCTTCGAATGCATTTTTAATGTTGCATCCTCCCCATGACTCACATGGTCCTTCAGGCCAGAGTACTACCCCTAGCCATGTTGTTCCATCTCCTAGCAACACTGTAGTGTCATGAGGCTACGTTCGTCCTTATGTGTGGGAAGTTTATGTGCCACCTTATGTGTCTGGGGTTCAACTTTCTTATCAGTATTACAATCATGGCTATGTAGTATTTATGTATTTATAACTTCAGAATGTATTCAATTGTATATCTTATATTGTACCCTGATGTTCCTATCAGGAGAATCATTTGTATTTCATTATACCCCGATGTTCCTATCAGGAGAGTCATTAATATAATAAAGTCATGTAAAGTCATTGAGGTTAACTCTCCATTGTAAGTCGAGGCAATAGTCCCCACAATTGAGTTAAGGTTAACCCTCCTTGTTGATTGGAGGGAAAAGTCCCCACAATTGAGGGGCACTAGTGTTATTAGACTCTCCTAGAGAATTCGGCCTTGGTAAGTAATTGTTAAGTGAGGCCGAAATGTTAGAGTGGAAATAAAGTGAATGAAAGAATATAAATAGAAGTGAGGCTCTCCTCATTTCTACATGACACACACTCACTCAACTGGGGTGCATGAGTGAGAGAGGAGAAGCTCTCTCAAGTGAGAGAGAGAGCAACTGTGGAGATCATATTTTTATGTCTTTGGGTTTTACTGCTACCATTGGTTCTCATTCTATCTCTGAGGAAGTTGCGGTGTTTTCTCCTTTATGGTTTCCCCGAAGAAAATTATTTGTGTCTCTTGTATTGTTGTGCATGTTATTCTCTTAGATAAGATCCTAAGATCATATTACTTAAATGATAAAAATCTGAAATGGTATCAGAGCGAACCTGAGAAGAAGACATTGTGCAGCTGCAGAAGCTAGGGATTCTTACTTTTTGGGTCTCTCTCCACAATCCATTAGCAAAAGGAAGCTAGGATGAACCTCCATTGAAGGGCACATCTTTCTGTCGAAGCAGAATTTGATTCCGGACATTTTCAGTTTTTGCTGCGGGAAATTAGGGATTTTTACAGAAGAGGAATTTTTGAGTGAGCTCGGCATAGGATTTATCTCCTCCTCAAAATTGAAATTTAGAGACCAAGGTCAAGATTTTTGGTTGGGTAAAAGTCTGGGAAAGTCAAACCCTAGTTTGACCCCTGGCCTTAAAAACCCTAAAATACTAAAACAGGTAGTTTTGGCACATTTTCTATATTTCGGGATTGAAGAATCCTCAGGGGCCAAAATTTTCATAGGCCAAAGATAAAATCCTGATGTACCTTGTGTAAACATTTCAGCCTCATATTCTCTATATTCTGGGAGATATGTTTCCTCCAAATCAGGGTTCTAGCCTCTTCCAGAATTCATCCCTAAACAGGTCACCTAGGGAGAATTACTATATCTCGGGCTACAAAGGTCCAAATGAAATTTTGAAATATGTTCTTGATAGGGAACATACTTTCATTTATGTGGTAAATGTTTCAGACCCTGATGATGAAACAACGTCATGTGGAAGTCCGTACAAGTTTACTATGCTGAACAGTCTTGAAATAAGTCACCTTGGGAAAACTCTCATAATTCCCAATTGGTGAAACAAATTATGGTCAACCCTATGGTGTTGGAAAGAGGATATATGAGGTTACCTTAGTACGAAATTTCAGACATAGAGGAGCATTAATTTTAGAGATACTGCAGAAACAATATCAGGTATTTTGGTATAAGAAATTGGAAAACAAGGGCTTCCTGTTCCGGGAGCTCCCCTCCACTATTTTCAGAAAAGGAGTACATTCGAAAGCTCTCCTTGAAGAGGTGTATATTTCTATCCAATCAGATCTGAATATTTCAAGTTTTGAAAATTAGGGTTTCTTTGACAAACCCTAGATCAACAAGCTCCGGAACCAGGACGGACACCTCAAATCGGTACGATCTAATCTTTTTCTATTTACAGTTGAGGTTCTTATTTCAAAATGACTAATCACATCATCTTGATGACAAGATTGGTGATGCTGAAAACTTCCAAGCATGGAAGTATAGGATCTCACTAGTTCTTTAAGGAAATGAATTGGACACCTACATAAGTAGAGAGCTTCCAGTTCTAGAGGGAGATGAGGCTAAATCCTTACACAAAAAGAACTTGGTCAAGACCAAGAAGATCATTGCTGATTTAATCAAGGATCACCTTATACGACATGTGTATTCCCTAAAGACACCTAAATAGATGTTTTGACCAATATATAAATCGAAAGATAACTTCAAGAAACTAGTTGAAGAATGTGAAGAATGTAGAGACCATACAGTCATACTTTACAAGGGTCTCTCAAATAAAAGAACAACTTGAAGAAGTAGAAGTTGTGATAACCACCTTGAATGGCCTCCAAGGATGATGGGATTCATTCATTCAAGGAATGTGTGCTAGAAGGAAGTGATTACTTTCAGCAGACTCTGGGAAGATCACACACAAGAAGAAGATCAAATCATAATAAGAGAAAAGAAGATGGGAGCAACTGAAGATCAAGATTTCACGATTCAAAGAAGATACCTCAAGCAATGAAGAATATGAAGAACTCAATTCTTGAAGAACCTATTATCCATCTTAAGGATTTGGATAAGAAATGATGCTGTTATGAATGAAGAAGATGATGAAGCTGAAAGAAGGAGTCTACCCACGAAACAAATAAATATAAGTATTCAATTGTCATTTCATGATATTGTTTTGTTATGCATTTGTTTATATTCACTTGATGTATTATGCATGATAGAATGTTTGCATTAATGACATTATACTACTAATATGCATGTGATGGGTAAGTAGCCCATGGTGCTATACAACTCTCCATTGCTACTTATCTAGAATGAAACCTCTTTGCTGACATATTGTATTAGTCACAATCTCAATGATGTCATGGTATAGATGGAAGGCATCTAGAAAGTTTCCATGAGATATGGATGAATGTTGTATTGGCTAAAATAGTTGCATGATCATATTTTTATGCATAAGAATTTTTCCATTATGAATATTCCTTATGAAAATTTTCTAACCATACAACTAATGGATTTGACTTGTAGGAAAAATCGCGTACAATCACCTACAAGAAAAGAAGGACGAGACTTGTTCCGAAGAACAAGTGATGACAATTCAAGAAATAATCCAAGAATGAAGAATAGTATGACGAGACTTCAAGAGGCCTCAGACACAGTGCAATTATGTGACAATGTGGAGTGACATCATTGATGTAGAGCCTTCCATCTAGGAAGAAGTAGCCAAGAAGAAAGGGAAGGAGAGTACCGGTTCAAGAAGAATGATATCTAGGATGCAGTATCGAGACCTATAGGGAAGTCCGTAATGGATCTACAAGATCCAACATGCAGTAGATGGCAACATCGTGGGATACAAGGAAAGATTCGTAGCACGAGTCTTCTCACGGAAAGAAGGCATAAACTACAAAGAGACATTTGTAGCCATTGGAAGTTAAGACACATGACAGGTAGACTCATGTGTGCAAATTAAAGAAGGCCTTGTACGAGCTCAAAAGACAACCATGGGATAAAAAATACACGAGAAGCTTGAATATCACCTAGAGTGATGAAGATATTAACCTTTGCTACAAGGTTGAAGATGAAAGCCTATAGAGAATGAAAAGCTCACATATGGGTGCGAGAAGAACTTTTGAAAAGGTTCAAGATAGAGGATCTTTGTATCTAGTGACCCTAGATGGATACATAGAATATTAGTAGCAGAGGAAGCTACTTGTCACTCCGGTACATAATACATAGAGTATGAAAGGCATAGGGAGAATGATGCTTCACTTCAGAGGGAGTGACTGTAGAAGATCCTAAGGTTCGACATGGTATGATAGGATGGACAACTTATTGATGGCTTTAGGATTTACTAAGAGTAAAGAGGATTCCAACATTTACTTCAAGGTTGAAGGTGAAAGACCAGTGATGCTCCTACTATATGTTGATGACTTGTTCCTGATAGAAAAGAGGAAATCATTAAAGTTGCAAGAAGGATACTTGCTGCCAAGTTTGAGATAAAGGACTTGAGTATGATGCACTACTTTCTAGGCATGGAGGTGTGGAAGAGTGCAGATGGAATCTTCCTTGGAAAAGGGAAGTATGCAGTAGAGATCTTGAAGAGGTTTAGGATGATGGACTGCAAGGACATGGACACACCTATGGTGTTGAAGCTGAAGCTATTGAATGATGATTCATCAGATTCAGTCGATGCTATGATGTATCATTAGATGATTTGTTCCTTGATGTACCTGACGAATATGAGACCGGATATTTTCTTTGTTGTGAACACATCGAGACATGTTCACCTAATTGCTGCAAATCATATTATGAGGTACCTGAAGGGTACAGTTGAGTATGGGATTAAGTATGATATGAATATGAAGATTAACCTCGAGGGTTATGTGGATTCAGATTGGGTAGGAAGTGCCATTGATAGTAAGAGCACTTTGGGATGCGGCTTCAGTATGAGATCAGGTGTGATCTCTTGGTTTAGCAGGAAGGAGTCCTGCTCGGCTATTTGGGAGGTAGTATGTTTCTTTTGAAAACTACTATTTGATTTGATTGATATGACTTGCATTTTGTATGATGCAGAGAAGAACAATGAAGCTCCAGTTTGTGATCCAGATTGAGATCTCTCAAAAGAGGGAGTTATAGCATAGCTGGTGAGACAGGTTGTCTGAGCATAAATCCTGGCAAAGCTCGTAGGTTTCTTAGACATAATAAGTCCTGTAGGTTTTCCTCAGATGTAATTGGTCCCGGTGAAGCTCACAAGTTATCCTTGGACGTAATCAGCCCTGATGTGATTCTATCCTAGAAATGGCTAGAGTTAAGTTCGAGTACTTCAGGGAGAAGCTTGGTGTTCTCCAGATCGAGGTTCCCTCTGAAGGGAATTGATGTGTTTGTTAGCCTTTCTAACATGGTGGAAGGCTGGGCTCCACATGGTCAGATGTAAGTGCAGAGATATTCTGATGTGATTGTGGGATGTTTTACCACATGATCGGTGCAAAGCCATTATGATGTGATTGCAGGATGTGTTCCCACATGATCAGATATAAGCGCAGAGCCATTGTGATGTGATTATAGGATGTGTTCCCACATGATCAGATGTAAGTGTAGAGCCTTTCTGACAAGATGAGGTCAGATGTAAGTGTAGAGCTATTCTGACAAGATGAGGTTAGATGTAAGTGTAGAGCCTTTCTGATAAGATGAGGTCGGATGTAAGTGCAGAGCCTTTCTGACAAGATGAGGTTGGATGTAAGTGCAGAGCCTTTATGACAAGATGAGGTCAGATGTAAGTGCAGAGCCTTTATGACAAGATGAGGTCAGATGTAAGTGCAAAGCGTTTCTGACAAGATGAGGTTGGATGTAAGTGCAAATCCTTTCAGAGAAGATGAGGTCAGATGTAAGTGCAGATCCTTTCTGACAAGATGAGGTTAGATGTGAGTGCTAGGCCTTTCTAACATGGGTTTTGGATGTGTTCCTCCCATGGTCAGATGTGAGTGCTGGGCGTGCCTTTCTGACATGTTTCTCGGATGTGTTCCTCCCATGGTAAGATATAAGTGCTGAGTGGGCCTTTCTGACATGGTTCATTCCATGGTTAGATATAAGTGCTGAAGATGATGAATACCTACATGGAGGCTAGGCCTACAACCGGCATGAAAAAGGGCTGGCTTTGTAGAACTTCCTATGACAAGTAGAATTGAGAGATAACACCATTTGTTCAAGATAATGGAAGCAGTGATAATGATCCAGACTTGATGCTGATCCAGAATTGATAATGATCCAGTGATGATCCAGTGATGATCCAGACTTGATAATGATCTAGTGATGATCCAGACTTGATGATGATCCAGTGATGATCCAGACTTGATGATGATCCAGTGATGATCCAGACTTGATGATGATGACTTGATGATGAGGAATTGATGATGATCCAGTGATGGCCCAGAGAAGAAGACTTGTGCTGATGAATTGAGTCAAGAGAATACCTTCCTAGTTAAAAGGGACTATTTATGTATTTGTAACTTCGGAATGTATTCACTTGTATATCTTATATTGTACCTCGATGTCCTATCGGTATAATCATTTGTATTTCATTATACCCCGATGTTCCTATTGGGAGAGTCATTAATATAATAAATTCATGTAAAGTCATTGAGGTTAACCCTCCATTGTAAGTTGGGGAAATAGTCCCCACAATTGAGTTAAGGTTAACCCTCCTTGTTGGCCAGAGGGAAAAGTCCCCATAGTTGAAGGGCACTAGGGTTATTAGAATCTCCTAGAGAAGTCGGCCATGGTAAGTAATTGTTAAGTGAGGCCGACATGTTAGAGTGGAAATAAAGTGAACGAAAGAATATAAATAGAAGTGAGGCTCTCCTCATTTCTTCACGACACACACTCACTCAACTGGGGCGCATGAGTGAGAGAGGAGAAGCTCTCTCAAGTGAGGGAGACAATAGCTGTGGAGATCATCTTTTTATGTCTTTGGGTTTTACTGCTGCCATTGGTGCTCATTCTATCTCTGAGGAAGTTGCATGGTTTTCTCCTTTATGGTTTCCCCAAGGAAAATTCTTTGTGTCTCTTGCCTCTTGTGATTATTTCTATGCATGTTATTCTCTCAGATAAGATCCTAAGATCACATTGCTTAAATGATAAAAATCTGACATGTAGGACCCCAGCCTCAAGGTATTCCAAATTATAACATTCCCATGTATCCTTTTATGGGTCAAGCAGGGGAAGGCTATTATCCCACTGGACAAGGCCATGGTATTTACAAAAACCATACTTACATGAATCAGTCTTATCAGGGGGCATGGAACTAGATGTCACAACCTAGGATCCCTTTCCTAGTGATGCTAAACTTGCTTGATTTGTTGAGATTGACCAATATCATGATCCGATAGGGCCTGTTGTTCTCGCCAAGCTTCCTTTGGACATTCCAATATTTGAAGGTAAGAGTGGTGAGGACCTTGGTGAGCACGTTACTACTTTCCACCTATGGTGCTCTTCGAATTTGCTGAACAATGATTCCATTCATTTGCGATTTTTTCAATGCACCCTCACAGGTCTTGCGGTGAAATGGTATATATATTTTCCTGGGGGCACATATTGGACGTTCAATGACCTAGCCATGAATTTTCTCAATCACTTTCAGCTACCTGTGCATTACAATGTCAGTACTGAGATCTTGTCGACATTTCAACAAGATAGAGCCACACATATTTCTGACCATATTAAAGAGTAGCGTAGACAAAAGCGGTTAATTAAGGCCAAAATTCCACCTGAGTTTATTTTGGAATGGTTCCTTAAGTCATTATTTCCATATAGAGCGAGGGATGTTTCCACATTTGGAGTGATGAACAAGGAACATGCTATTTTTTGAGCTTAGCAACTAGACTTGATTTACGCTCAGTTTGGGCTCTCATATGAGATTATTCCGAATGCACCGCGGTCCAAATTCAATCCTAAGCTCAAACCTAGGCCACATGCCGATGACATTGTTGGCTTTGAAAGTACTAAACCTATAGACTTGGTTACGAATAAAATGAACTATGCTCGAGCCACCCAGAACTATTCCATTGTCGAGGATTTGGGCCAGATTCCTTGTGCGATGTCTACCTTAGAATTCCTTCAGACTTTCCCTTCGCAGAGGAGAGATTTGTTGTTTGCCCTTGGGGTGGTTGATTCACATCCTTCCATAGTGATTAAATTTGAAACCCATGAAGTCCAACCTTGCTTTCCTTACTATGTGGCTCTTCTAGTCCATGTGGAGTGTATGAACAACACCATTAAACACACAGTAATTGATGAAGGAATTACGACTTCAGTAATGTATTTAGCCTGTTAGAAGGGTCTACATTTGCCCACATTGTTAAGATATGGAACCATGTTGACTGATTTTGATGGGAGACCTTTTCGACCACATGGTATACTTCCTTCTCTTGAATTCCAATTAGGAGGGAAGACCGTGTCGATCGAGGTCAAGGTGGTTGATGCACCCCTTGACTATAACCTTTTACTGGGCTGTAATTGGATTTATAATATGAAAGTGGTCGTGTCATCTCTCTTCCGAGTCATTCGTTTCCCTTTTGAAGGGAGGATTTTCACGGTCGAGAAAAAATATTTTGATAATTTCGGTACGAAATCATCGTGGGGATCTACACCATCGATATTACTTTCTCCCAGAGCTTGAACGTATGGAGTGTGATGACTATAGGGTGATCCTTACTAAGAAAGTTGGTAGTCCTGTGATCCCATTAGGCGCTCCCGGTAAGTATGCCGAAGGGAACATGGATAAATTGTCTCCAACTATCCCTATCAACATTTCTCGAACTCCTAGAAAAATAGAAAATGTTTACGTTGGGGCAGATTGTTCCCCTAATGAGATTGATGCATACACTAAGCTCTTCAAAGAATTTCGAGATGTTTTTGCTTGGTCATATGATGAAATGCCATGTATAGACCCTCACATTGTTGAACATGAGATTAAGACCTATCTGGATGCTATAAATGTTCAACAACACTTACATGCGATGAATCCCCATATGACATCCGCTATTAAGGTAGAGATAGAGAAGTTTATTAAGGCAGGGTTTATCTATTCGGTTCCCTTGACTGAATGGGCATCCAATCCCGTTCTGATTGATAAGAAATAGGGGACTATCTGTGTGTGCACTAATTTTAGACATATGAATAAAGCTTGTCCTAAAGGTAACTTTCCCACACCATTCATAGATCATATTTTGGATTAGTGTGCGGGAAGTGAGGTGTTCTCGTTCATGGATGGATTTTTAGGGTATAATCAGATTTAGATCAAACTCAAGAACCAACATAAAACAACTTTCACTTTTCCTTGGGGTACGTTTGCATACTGAAAAATGCCTTTCGGCCTTAAAAACGTCGGAGCTACTTTTCAACGGGAAATGGCCTTCGCTTTTCATGACCTTAAGTGGAATATTGAAGTATACCTTGATGATTCAATTGCTCACTCTCATTCGAGGGTGGATCATCTTGACCATCTATGCTTGGTTTTCAAAAGATGCCGTTGATATCAAATCCGCTTAAATCCACAAAAGTGCATATTTTGCGTGGAATTATGTCGCTTACTGGGGTTTATCTTTTCTAAGGAGGGCATTAGGGTCGACCCTCTTAAGTTCAATCCTCTTAAGGCTGAGGCAATACTTTTATTGTCTCCCCTGCACACAATTAGACACATTTAGAGTTTGCAAGGGATGGTTAACTTCTTGCGGAGGTTTGTTGTCATTTTTTCCAATTTGACCAAGGGTTTCATGCTCCTTTTGCATAAAGAAACTCCTTTTATCTAGGATGAGAGAGCCTAGGAGTATTTCGATGCATTGAAGAAAGCTTTGGCATCGGCCCCTATGCTTAGTCCACATGACTATAGCCCTGATTTCTTGTTATATGTGGTCGTGTCTCAAGAGATTATTGGAATGGTTTTGGTTCAAGAGGGTGAGGAGCTCCAAGAGCACGTTATCTATTATCTTAGACAAAACCTCATTGATTCTGAAATTTGCTATACTCATGTCGAGAATCTAGCCTTAGCTACCATCCATGCGGTTCAACGATTGAGACATTACATACTCCTTCGCTAGACTTTGGTTGTGGCTCACATCAATCCATTTCAGTTCATCCTCAATAGGCAGATAATAGGGGGAAATACAATAAGTGGACTGCGATCTTGTAAGAGTTCGATCTCGAGTTTGTTTCAGTAACCTCAAAGAAATTGTAGATTTTTGCAGAGCTCATATAAGATTTTCCTAGTTTGGATGAAGTTGAGGTTCATGAGGACTCTTTTTTTGATGAGCATATTTTCCTCATTTCGAATTTGGACCCATGGTATAGGGATATTATCATATGTTTTTAGACTTTGAAGGTTCCTCCTCACCTCTCATGGGATGAGCGTTGATGGTTACGTCATGTAGCGAAGAACTACCTCATTGTTGGTGACACTTTGTATCGGTTGATTCCATTTTGCATCGATGTTTAAATCATGAGGAGGCTTAGCCTATGCTGAATGATTTCCACAGTCGGGCGTATGGTGGTCATTTATCTGGGATTGCTACAACCCAAAAAATTCTGAGAGTGGGTTATTTTTGGATGTCGATATTTAAGGATTGTGTTAATGCAATTAAGCGGTGCCACCCTTCCTAGGTGTTTGCATGGAATATGCGCTTGCATTTTGCCCCGTTACATCCGATTATCACCATTGGTCCCTTCACCAAGTGGGGGGTTTATTTTATGGATTACAACCTAGCTTCATCTCAGGGGCATCATCATATTATAGTGTCTGTTGATTACTTCACGAAATGGGTAGAGGCTATGCCCACTATAAAAGCTAACGGTGAGACAACTGCACATTTTGTTTTCAATTAGATTATCACCAGGTTTGGTATCCAAAGAGAGCTTGTCATTGACTATGGTAGGAAATTTCAAAAAAATATGATGGATTAACTATCTTTGAAGCTCGGATATAATCAAGAGAACTCCTCTTCTTATTATCCTCAAGTGAATGATAGGTTGAAGTTGTGAATAAGTCCCTTAAGAACATTCTCCAAAAAACCATCACACAAAGAAAGACTAATTGGCATATCATGTTGTATCATTCTTTGTGGGCCTACCGAACCATGGTTAAGACTACCACCTATTTTTATCCATATCAGTTGGTGCAAGGGGTGGAGTCAATTTTACCGATTGAATGTGAAATTCCTTCTTTGAAGCTAGCCGTAGAAATTTTTCCAGAAACTTCTGAGTTAGAGGAACGTCTGGTCCACTTAGAGCAGCGTCGAGATGCCTTAGTGGCTCTTGAAGTAAACAAGCATCGTGTTAAGGCTCAGTATGATAAGTCTGTCCATCCCCGTAAGTTTAGTGAAGGTGACTTGGTCCTCTTGTATGACCAATATAGTGAACCATTAGGGGTGGGAAAGTTCAACCCTATGTGGCATGGGCCTTACAAAGTCAAATGAGTGTTAGAGAAAGGGTCTTACAAGCTAGTAGATTATGAGGGTACAACCTTGGCGGAGCCTAGAAATGGGATCTATCTTAAAAAGTACTATGCGTAATTCTCAATCAAGGCTGATACTTTGTATACTATTGTACAATTGCATAGTTTAGTTTTGGTGTTCTCGTGGTGATCGGGTTTGTTGACTTGCTTCCGTTTGTTGTGGCAGATGTCGACAGAGTCTTCAGTATATGGAGGATATGGTGATGGTTCCATCCGCCACACTCAAAACTTAGCTTCGGCTGCTTGGGTGATCTATATGCGTACGATTCAATTTTTGTCTTCAGGAGGGGTATGTCTCCGGCCTTCATCGAACAATATTGCTGAATATAGTGCGGTGATTAAGTTATTACGCGATGCCATCTCTCATGGTATTCGATCTCTTGAGGTATGTCTTAAATCATAGTTAGTGGTCCTATAGTTAAATGGCATGTATCATATTAGATATCAGACTTTATCATGAATATTCTTGCGAGTAAGGTTATTAGAACGACAATTTGAAAATATTACATACATTCACATTCCTAGGAACTACAATCATGTTGCTGATTCATATGCAAATTACATACTAGATTGGCATTTGATACACATACAATGAAGCATTCACATCACATTCACACATGTAAATATAAATTACCGATCATCATAAGTTTTTCATTCAAAATATAGTCCAAAAAGTGGTGTCATAATACATAATGTCATGATACAAAATTGGGGCTTTCAGCTACCAAAATATACTACATGGTCGATACAAAAAGTACATCAAGGCCTCTAAGCCTATGGAGAAGGGTGCTGATCATGAAAACACATGAAAACCCTTTCCATCCATCTGAATAACCAAACCCATGCACAAGGTACACCTACTACTTGTCACTGCATTGCCTCAAGCAAGTCCTTGACTTGCGCCATGGGAACCCTGTTGTTACGGAGAAAACTTCCAATGGCTTGGGGTGTACCACAATAGACAGAGTAACCAAAGAAATCAATGCCTTCCCAATATTCAAGAGAAATAACAAATCTAACACTAAAGGATCTCGAGACACACCTTATTCCAGACGGTTGATGTAGATCCCCGTTGAGCTTTTTCCAATCCTGCTTGTGTTAACAATTTGCTCTCTCAACAACAACAAACAAGACATGCATGCTATATAATGGTGTTAGCCCTACTCTAGCATATATAATCAATAATGTATAAGCAATTAAAAGCAACCATGGATTCAATATTAATTTAAATGCACATCATTGGACAGGAGAAGATATTTCTATTAATATAAATAAGATATTACATGAATGACAACCTCTATCGGCACGTCTATGAACCGAAGAAACTGAGTCATCCACTTGGACCTGCACCACCTCAATCCTCCATCTCTTGATATCAAGCTCATAAGCAAAGGATATCTTAGGAAGAACACCAAGTGCGCCAAGAAACAAAGGGATGCAGACTCAAGTATAAGCAAGATACGGAAAAAATGGAGTATAGTTTTCTTGTTCTTCAATTCCTCCTCTTCAATATATCCAAAGGGTTCCTTATATAGTGCTTCACTGGGGTAATGGAAGGTCAAATCCGAGCGATCTAGAGGCATATGCAAGGTCAGGAGACAAGTGACTCGGATCCACATCAAGGAAAACTCCAAAAATATTTGGCCTTTTGCACACATCCCGATGTACATGGGTTTAAGGGTTATATCCACATGTATTCATGAGAAAGGGTTTAAAAGTCATGTACAACAAATAATGAGTGTTTTTAGGGATGATCTTGGAAACAACAAAGGTACAAAAATGGTCCATGGGGTCCAAAGAGTCTGTAGAGGGGCAAGGAAGGCCATAAATGTGTGATCTACCATGTGTGGTAAAATCAGCTGTAACATATGCCCCTTAATGTGTGAGGTCAGAGGGGTGATACGATGGCTGAAATACATTATAATTCCATCCCAGAAGTGGAGTGATGAAGAACCAGGTGGAAGAACCAGCCATCCAATAGTATAGTACAAATATCTCTGCATATGACTGCAAATACATACATCAATCCCGGATACATAAGAGTACAATGGCCATGAATAGGCATGATATAAAATATGTCATGTGTGGTCATCACCATGTATAATATAGATAGATCATAATCTCCATGATGAAGATATACAAAGGACCAATATCTCCATGAAAGCTGAAGATATCTGACATACATTGGAATTAAGTCATGAGAGCTGAAATCTCATGAACACTGGCACGATCAAGGAGGTAGCATATCAGAAATGCCACCAATCTGGAAAGTCTTCTACACAACCTGCTACAAGAAAATGTCCTACTATGTGAATAGAGGTGTCAAGGTTGAACATAGTAGTCCATCGTCTGATTACCGGTCATTAATGTATACTGTTAACAAATGTGAGATCACCCACCAATAATGAAATGGGAATCAAGGTACTAGAGTGCAATCTAACAAGTGCAAATAAATGTGTTGAGCTTGAACACTTGAAAGAATCTACCGATCAGGAGAAATCAATGTATTCCCAAAACTGTCGATGGTGAGAGAACCTACCACTAATGACTGTAAGTCTCAAGGCACTCAAATGACTCTAGACTCCTATCCCAGAATAAATGATCTGAAGTCGATGGGATGGACTCCACTGGAAGGAGGGAATTAAGGCATCCCCCATCATCCAACATGAGGTACTCAACAAATCTGTATAGTGTGGAAGGACTCGATCATAATGTGCTCGAACTAGTACTAGTATCGGGAATGACCGACATGCAAAGTCAAGAAAACTAAGGAATGGTCGACTCAGGATTCAACTTCCTTCAAACAAGAGCATAAAGGTGAATGGTGACTGAATGTAGGCAGCATAGACTCAATATACAAAATTGGGACATCTCTGCGACACAAGAGGCATCGACAGAGGCTCCATAGGGACTTGAATCTTAACTAGTCGGTGGAGATAAACTCAGAGAAATGAGTACAGCTCCTAAAGTTAAACTATTAACCCAACCAATGGATGTGATATATAGTGCTTTGTTCGAAGGAAACACAACTCAATTGCTACCAAATATAACATCTTTTCTTGTTCATCTTTTTGGACTTTTTTAGATATTTTGAAAAGCTTGAAAAAGAATAAAAGTGCTTTATAGTTACAAATCTAGGAGGATACAAGTGTCAAGGGGCAAACAAACTAGTTCGAAGCAGTGGAACATACCTATGCTCAATGCAAGGAAACATGTGTAGGATAACGACACTCGAGGGAAAGTCCCCTCCCGGTAAAAAATGGGGAATCAAGCTACAAAAGATATATAAAATGGCTCTACTTGGCTGGACATGAGACAAGCTCGGGCTATATGACTGATAATCAAAGTCAGGGAAGCCAGCATAAGGCTCAATAAGGTAAGCAAAACTCATGATAATGCAATTACAACTTGACATAAGGGAGTCCTGGGGAAAAGGCTAGCAAAAAGATCAAGAGGAGTATGAAGCTCTTGCACAAAGTCATGGCAATACTATACAAAGGACTCCCACAACCTAAAGGAGGCAACGCAACATGGGAACCAAATGCAACAAGGATCTAACTAGGGCACCCATGTATAGGAAAGCTCTACCATTCGCATAGTGTCACTTCTAAAGGCAGCATGAAGGTTCCATGACACCATGGAATGGGTTCGTACCTAAGGTTAAAATGGAATGGTCATAAGGAAATGCATAAGTGCAAGTGCATGTGCATGTGATATCCTAACCTATATGCCAGTTCAGACATAATACCTATGATAGGCACGAACGGGTCGAAACCTCTGAGAGAGTGTACAAAAATTGGACCCTACGTGACAACCATATTAGTCCAAAACAACCCAAAATAGTCAATAAAGAATCCAAACTATAGGATATAGGGAGGAATGATCATGACAATTGCACCCAAAGGAAACAATGTGGTGAACGATGGGACATAAAAAGGAAAGTATGGTGTAGACCCAATGTTCACGCATCCAATGCCACCCCCGTAAGGGTGACCATCAGTGTAAAGACCGAGAGAAGGGAGTCAACATCTTCCACAAATGGAGTATAGGGAGGAATGTGACCACTCCCAAAAATATGAGCATGGTAAGGGGTTGTGATTCCCCCAAGTATGACACCAGGGTCTGTAATAGGACCAAGGACGGGTGATAAAATACCAGGCATGTCGAAAATAAAAGGACCTGAACTCAAGAGAGCATAAATATACTCAAGTAACCACGATCCCAAAGGCCAACTAGCGCACAAAGTGTACACTCCTAAGAAAATCTACATCCAAAATACAAGCAAACCAAGGGGAGGATATGTGAGCTCTCGAATGCAGTAGTTATGTCTCGCCTAGGAGAGGCTCGAAATGCCCATACACTACAAGTGGAGGTACATAACCAATTATAGTGTCCCTTATCTTCAATGCATAAAGCGACTGTGCTGTCCAACCTCTACCTGGCCATGACACTCATAGAATAACCTCTACAAGTACCCCCTATGATACCTAGGTAAGGAAACTAAGGTCACCTCAATATAACCAATGCTCAAGTAGACAGTTGTAGGCGGGATCGACCATATGGGTAGGGTAGTAAAGCTCGAAACTCTCAAAAGAGCCCCCAAATATGAATACAATCCTGGAAATATCTTCGGTGCTCACAGAAAGTGACCAGGGGTCATCCCAATCACAATCATGTGCATTGCCTCATGCTTAACTCCCGTGTAAGAGGAGCATCCTAAGAAACACTAATTATATCAAGGATTTCTCTCTCACCTGGATAGACACCTAATTGTTTTGTTTAGTGGTCTTGGAGAATTAACTCACAATGAACTATTCCGAGACCCTAAAACCTATTCTTGTTTGTGAACCCTATAAAAGAAAAATGTGTAGTTCATTTTAAATTATGCGTTGATTTTAATGGCTGTAATTACTCAAAGGGAAATGGCCATGCAACTAATGATATGAAGACTCAGTAGTGAAATAAAAGTGCACACCTAACAAGCAATGTCAAGTGCAAACTTATAGAATGAAAAATAGGGTATGCCACTACATGAGATGAATAAATATATATTCCTTTCTGAATGCCCATGCAATCCTTCCTATATGAAAGCCTAAACACAACTCTCATCCAAGCAATCCAATGCAAGTACCTCCTCAAATGCATATCTAAGATGCAACTAAGAGTGCAACTACTTTGTATTTTTCAATATAAAAGCATGGAAAATGCAATAAAAGTCATCTAAAACTCTCAGTCTCTGCAACACGTATAAAACACAAGCCTAGCAAGACACCGAGACAAAAAAGAGTAATGCACTAATGACAAAACAAAAAGGATAAATGACTAAAACTAATTTCAAAGAAAAATCAATGAAAATACGGTCTCTGGTCACAAAAGAAGCATCCAACGGACAACATCATAACCAAGGAAGACCCAACCACACTCACAACCCACCCAACAAGTTCCCACAACATCAAACTCACCAAAAGGGAGGATGTACATGACTGTTTAAAGAACAAATGCGTATATACATGACTTTTGGCCAAAAATATGCATGTATACGTGGATTTTGGCCAAAAACCTGCATGTATACGTGACTTTTGGCCAAAAACTTGCGTATACAGAGAATATAGTGGTAAAAAGCAGGCCAAGGGTCAAACCAATAAAGGGGAGTGTCAATGGATGAACATACTATAAAATGCAACACAGAAACAAGGAGAAACAAAGAGAAAGTCATGAATATCAAGAACATTGTTCCCCCAAATCCTAAAGAAAAACAAGGAACATCCCCAGCGGAGTCGCCAATTCTGTTATGGAGAAAAACTTCCTATAGCTTGGGGTGTACCAAAATAGACAGAGTAACCGCAGAAATCAATCCCTGTTATACCAAAGTCCTGTCACCATCATGTGATAAGACATTTGACATACCTACTTGCCCTGAATCCCAGCTTCTGGAGTGGAAACTAAATGGTTTTTCATCACTCTTTCATACAAATTCCCAGCTACGTGCATGCCCCTTTATCTAGGAGTGGTACCCCTGTTCGCATCACCCATCATCTGTTTCCCATAAGCGGTGCCACCGCTTATTTTCCTTGGTCCATAAGTGGTTATTACCAGAACCACTCTGTCATAGAAGGAGAAACACGGTACCCTGGGTAAAAAGGGAAAAAATAGAAGTTTCTCGAGGCTTCTAGATGATAAGCTTCGTGTCCTGCCTTATCCCTAATACTGTGGGTTGGTTGAGCTTGAGATCCCTCATCCTAGGATCTTAGAGGCCACCTCACCCACTAATTTTTCAACCTACTCTATCCATTAAAGCCTTATAAATAAGAGCTCATAGCCATGGTTGAGGGGAGAACACTTGAGGTATTGTTATGCTGTTGGATTGACCATTGGCCCAAGATAATTTGGAGAGAGCATAGAGAGCTAGAGTCGGAGCTTTTGGGGATGAGAAGGTCTGGTTTCATGGAGATGCATATCAACACTAAGTCTTGGTTGTAAACTTCTTCATATTTTGTAATGCAAGTTGATTTATGTCCCACATATGTTGTTGTTGTTGTGATTTCGCATATATGTTGCTAGATTCCTTAATCACTAGCATAGATTAGTAGATCATATTCTGGTTGCTTTGATTTGTTTCATGTTGAGCTTGATTGCAAGTACACAGGTGGACTATCAAAGCCTTGTATTCCAGATATCTACAGCATCTAGGGAGAGTCTTCAACCTCTGTCCTCTATTTATTCTGCATCTGAACCATTCAGACCAGTGGAACACCTTGCTGTCTGTAGGAGGTGAAATATTCCAGCTAACAATCCCTTCCAAATATGCAAGAGAAATAAAAAATCTAACACTAAAGGATCTCGAGACACACCTTATTCCGGATGGTTGATGTAGATCCCCGTTGAGCTTTTTTCAATCCTGCTTGTGTTAACAATTTTCTTTCTCAACAACAACAGACAAGACAAGCATGCTATATAATGGTGTTAGGCCTACTCTAACATATATAATCAATAATGTATAAGAAATTAAAAGCATCCATGGATTCAATATTCATTTAAATGCACATCATTAGACAGGAGAAGATATTTCTATTAATATAAATCAGAGATTACATGAATGACAACCTATGTCGGCACGTCTGCCAACCGAAGAAACTGAGTCCTCCACCTGGGCCTCCACTACCTCAATCCTCCATCTCTCGATAGCAAGCTCACAAGCAAAGGCAAGCTTGGGAAGAACACCAAGTGCTCCAAGGGACAAAGGGATGCAGACTCAAGTATAAGTAAGCTACAACAACAATGGAGTATAGTTTTCTTGCTCTTCAATTCCTCCTCTTCAATGTATCCAAAGGGTTCCTTATATAGTGCTTCAATGGGGTAATGGAAGGTTAAATCCGAGCGATCTCGAGGCATATGGAAGGCCAAGAGACAAGTGACTCGGATCCACCTCAAGGAAAACTCCAAAAATATTTGGCCTTTTGCACACATCCCGATGTACATGGGTTTAAGGGTTATATCCACGTGTATATGTGAGAAAGGGTTTGAAAGTCACATACAACAAATAATGAGTGTTTTTAGGGATGATCTTGGAAACATCAAAGGTACAAAAATGGTCCATTGGGTCCTAAGAGTCTACAGAGGGACATGGAAGGCCATAAATGTGTGATCTACCATGTGTGGTAAAATCAGCTGTAACACCTGTGCATCAAACAAATAAAGTTTGTGTGGATGTTTTGGAGAGTCCACTCTGTATCCGCACCCAGTATATAATCACCTCTCCCCCTTCGACGATGTCAAGGGAAGACTCCTGGCCGTCTAGGACCAACATCTATCTGTACATGACCAATATTAGTGTGTGTCACCACCCAAAAACATGTTTTTAATTTCATTATATCAAAACATACAAAAAAATTAAATAATTCAAAAACAAAATGAAGTCAGGATTGTTACCTACATCGTCTTATGCGGATCCCTATCATATCTAGATCGCCATGGAAGTCTATCCCTGTATAGGGGTAGTCATCTAAGGCTATGATTTGTCTATGCCACCAGTGGAAAAAGTAAAGTGGGCAGGGCGTAGATACATGTCCTCCTCCTAGCAGATGCATCACACTTTCCTAGCGCAACTAAGCTCGATTCCAAGGACCATGTGGAGTGATTTGCACTCTTGGGATTGGGACTGGTACACACTCAAATAAGAAGATACTCAAAATGCTGGAAAAACCAAAGTTTCTTATTCTACCTAGCTTGTAGTCTATCAATTGCTGTTTCATGTTACCCAACAACGAGGTACTCCAGTCAGAGATAGTGGGCCTCATGCACTAAAATGCATAAAACATCGGCCTGGAAGCCTGATGGAGATATGCTAACCCCACAATCCTACCCAATGTTAGTAATATGACCTTAAGGCCAAGGTTCTAAATAGAGTTCACTAAGACCTGACTCCCAACATTTTCTGTGTCTGGGAGGTAGTATACAACAATGTAATCCTCAACTATGAGGCCACCTCCAACCCCACAAGATCTCAAGTTGACCACCTTGCCTCGGTGGGATAGTCCAGTGGTAAAGTATATATCCTCAACCTCAAGGCCAAGGGGCATCCCATGAATCTGAAAGGTCTCTTTATCCAGATCCCACTAGTCCATGAGCATCTGGAGTAGTCTTGGATAAGCTCTTAAGCCATCGAGACACCAAAACTTATACAAACCAAAATCCCTCAAATCTTGTTGGGCAGCCGTTGTTGATATAATTGTAACTTCAGAATGTATTCACTTGTATTTCTTATGTATTGTAACCCGATGTTTATTCCGGGATGTATTTGTAATGTACTTGAGTCATGTCATGCCCCGATTTTCCTATCGGGAAGTTTCTATAATGTAAACAAGTCATGTCAAGTCAAGGTGGTTAACTCTCCTATTGTCTAAGGGTTAAAGTCCCCACAGTTCTGGGGCACTAGGGTTATTAGACTCACCTAGTGAAGTCGGTCCTAGTTGGGTTTAGTCAAGTTGAGAAGTAGTATAAATAGAGAGCTAGCCTCTCTATTTAACACACACTCATCCACACTCAGTTGTAGCACATAGCTGAGGAAGAGAAAGACACTGGGGCAAGGAAGAAAGAGGTTACTGCTGTTGGGAGATCATCTTACTGTTTTTGGGTTTCACTTTAGTGATGATTCTATCTCTGAGGAAGTTTTGGGGTTTTCTCCATTTATGTTTTCCCCGAGGAAAAAAACTATGTTCATTGTCTCTTGTGTTTTATTGCCGTGCTTGTTGTTCTCTTTGTTAAAGATCCTAATGAAATGCTAGCTTAATGTTTAAAATCTAACATGGTATTAGAGCTAACCTGAGAAGAAGACACTGTGCAGCTGCGGGAACTAGGGCTTCCTATTTTGTGGATCTCTCTCCATAGATTTTCAGCAGAAGTAGGGTGGAATAACTCTCCTCCCTAGGGTGCATCTTTCTGTCGAAGTAGAATCCAATTCTAAGGTTTTTCAGTTTTGGACCCGACACTACTGCTGGAAATTAGGGATTTTCACAGAAGAGGAATTTTTTAGTGAGCCCAGGCATGGATTGACCTCCTCCCCAAAATCAAAGTTAGGGATCAAATTCAAAGCATTTTGTTGGACAGAACTTCGGAAAAGCAAAACCCTAATCTGCTCCTGAACCAGCACTGCGAAATTTCAGTTCCAAATCTAGATCTGACATCTTGACCTGGTAAGATCTAAATATTTTGTATTTCCATTTGAGGTTCTCAGTTAAGATGTCTCATCATACCAAGCTTGATGAAAAGCTTGAGGGAGTTTATAACTTCCAAGCTTGGAAGTATAGGATCTCCATGGTCCTGGAAGAAAATGAATTGGAATCCTACATCCATGAGGAGGTTCCAGTTCCAGAGGGCAATGAGGCCAAGGCCTTACATAAGAAGAAGTTAGTTATGGCAAAGAGGATCATTGCAGATTCTATCAAGGATCACCTCATTCCACAGGTGTCCTCCCTCAAGACACCTAAAGCCATGTTTGATGCCTTAACCAAACTATTTGAAGGGAAGACCATCAATCAGAAGATGACTCTAAGGAACCAGTTGAAGAATGTCAAGATCCAGAATGAGGAGACCATCCAGTCATAGTTCACAAGGGTCTCCCAAATCAAAGAACAACTAGAAGCTATAGATGAAGAAGTGGAGAATGCAAAAATTGTGATGACAACATTGAATGGCCTCCCTAGGTCATGGGATTCTTTCATCCAAGGAATTTGTGCTAGAAATAAGTTGGTCAAGTTCAGTAGACTATGGGAAGAATGTTCTCAAGAAGAAGCTCAGATAGCAGCTCGAGAAGAAAAGATGGGAAGTGAAGATCAAGCTCTCATAGTACACTCCAAGAAAGGAAGAAGGGAAAATCATCATCACCAAGGTAAGCATTCTCATCAGAAAAATAATGTTGTAAGAAGGGATTCATCTAGACTCAGATGTTATACATGCGATGAAATAAGACACTTTGATGGAAATTGTCCCAAGAATAAGAATGGATCCAAGGAGAAGAGGAAATCCAAAATAAGACATCATGCTCACACTGCTGAGGATGATGATCCTCCCAGGAAGAGAGTAAAACAAGAAAGTGAAGACGAATATGTTCTGATATCCGCACTCACGGGAACTATCACTCATGGAAGCAAAGACTGACTTATTGATAGTGGGGCTTCCAAGCACATGATAGGTTTCAAGGAATCCTTTGAGAAACTATCCATACATAATTCACCCCATAAGGTAAAGCTTGGGGATGACTACCAATATCTCATAAAAGGTAGTGGTGAATCCTCCTACAAGCTAGACTCTGGAAAGTCTATAAAAATGAAAGATGTCTTGTTTGTACTAGGACTGAAGAAGAATCTTCTATCCATATCAGCATTGGATGCAAAAGGCATGAGGGTTACATTTGTAGATGGACAAGTCCTCGTGTGGCCAAGAGGAAAGACTATTGATGATGCAATAGTGATTGAAGAGAAAGAAGGAGGCTTATACAAACCGAAGGTCCATCCAGAACAAGCTATGGTCCATGACACAGTAGAGCCAAATGAACTTTGGCATAGAAGGCTTGCACATGTGCATTACAGAGAATTACCACTTGCAAGCAAAGCTGTTGAAGGTCTTCAAGAAATTCAAGCAAAACATGAAGGGGTTTGCAAAGGATGTGCGAAAGGAAAGAACACAAAGAAGACATTTCCAAGTAGTGAAAGAAAAGCAAAAGGAATCTTGGAAATCATCCACTCCGATGTATGCAGACCAATGTCATCAAGTTCACTAAGTGGGTATGTATACTATGTTTCTTTCATTGATGACTTTTCTAGGAAGACATGGATTTACTTCATGAAGAACAAAGATGAAGTTTTAAACAAGTTTAAGGAATTCAAAGCCTTGATCGAGAACCACACAGAAAAGAAGATCAAGACCTTTCGATTAGATAATGGTAGAGAATTCACATCAAATGAATTCAAAGACTTATGCAAAGAATCAGGGATTAAGAGGGAGTTGTCCACTCCTTACAATCCACAATAGAATGGGGTTGCAGAAAGGAAGAATAGAACCATCATGGAAGCTGCAAGAGCAATGCTTCATGATCAAGATCCTCCTATGCATCTATGGGCAGAAGCAACTAGAACAACGGTGTATGTACAGAACCATAATCCACACAGAGTACTCAAGAACAAGACTCCTGAAGAAGTCTTCTCCAGCAAGAAACCATAAGTAAACCATCTCAGAATATTCAGCTGTCCAGTGTACATACACATTCCAAAAGAAAAGAGAACAAAACTAGATCCTTCAGGAAAGAAGGGTATATTTGTGGGATACTCTAAAAGCTTGAAGGCTTACAAAATATACCTCCCAGGGTACAAGAATATTGACATCAGTAGGGATGTAACATTTGATGAAGACACAACTAACAACAAATCTAGAAAGAGACCTGCTAAAGAACCTGAAGAATTAGAAGCTCCCAGAATTCATGATACAACCATGAATGGAGAAATTCAAGAAGAAGATCGAGTATTTGAAGAACCACAAAGACCTTTATATCCACCTTAGGAGAAGAATCCTCACAAGAGGAAGCCTGATTGGGTATGGGAAATTATCCAAGGTGGGGAAAGTTATGGGGATCTAGAAGAGAATCACAGAGAAAGAAAGAGAACCAGATCTTGCTCCGGATATGTAGCTTTACTATGTGATGTTATCAATACAGAACCTTCCAACTATGAAGAAGCGATAGAACGGAAAGAATGGAAGGATGCTATGATCGAAGAGTATCAATCGATCATGAAGAATGATGTTTGGGATATTGTCCCAATACCAGAAGGGAAGTTGGTTGTAACTTCCAAATGGATCTACAAGATCAAGCATGCTGAAAATGGTAGCATAGCAAAATATAAGGCAAGATTTTTGGCTCGTGGTTTCTCCCAGAAAGAAGGAAAAGATTATGAAGAAACCTTTGCACCTATAGCCAAATACACTTCCATCAGATCAGTACTTGCTTTGGCTGCAGTAATGAAATGGAAGATACACCAAATGGATGTCAAGACTGCTTTCTTGAATGGTGTAGTGGAAGAGGAAGTGTATGTAGAACAACCACTTGGTTTTGAGACACATGACATGGAGTCTCATGTGTGCAGATTGAACAAGCCCTGTACGGTTTGAAATAGGAACCCAGGACATGGTACGAAAGAATTGATAGCTTTCTATCTAGTTTGGGCTTTACCAAGAGTAAAGCAAATTCCAACCTTTACTACAAGGTTGAAGATGGCAACCTAGTGATGCTTCTACTATATGTAGATGATCTATTTGTAACAGGTATGGATGGGTTGATTGTTGATACGAAGATAAAGCTTGCTGCCGAGTTTGAAATGAAGGACTTGGGTATGATGCATTATTTTCTAGGCATGGAGGTGTGGTAGAATACAGATGGAATCTCCCTCAGACAAGGGAAGTATGCAGTAGAGATCTTGAAGAGGTTTGGGATGATGGACTACAAGGCCATGACCAAAACTATGGCATCGAACCTGAGGCTATTGAGTGATGCTTCATCAGAAGCGGTTGATGCTATGATGTATCATAAAATGATTGGGTCCTTGATGTACTTGATGAACATGAGACCAGATGTTTTCTTTGCTGTGAACACCTTGATCTAGTTCTTGATAGATCCGAGACATGTCCACTTGATTGCTGCAAAGCATATTATGAGGTACATGAGGGGTACAATTGATTATGGGATCAATTACGAGGCAAATCAAAAGATTAACCTGGAGGGTTATGTAGATTCAGATTGGGCAGGCAGTGCCATCGATAGGAAGAGCACCTCAGGTTGTTGCTTTAGTATGGGATCAGGTGTGATCTCTTGGTTTAGTAGGAAGCAATCCTGTGTGGCACTAAGTACAACTGAAGCAGAGTATGTCGCATCTTGTTCAGCTAGTTGTGAGGCAGTATGGCTGCGAAAGCTACTGTCTGATTTATTTGATCTCCAGATGGATGCTACTTGTATACATTGTGACAACTAGAGTTGCGTGAAGTTATCAGAGAATCTGGTGTTCCATGACAAGTAGAAGCATATCGAGATCAAGTATCACTATATCAGGGATATGGTGCAGAGGCGAGCAGTGAAGCTCCAGTATGTTGCGATGGAGGAACAGATAGCTGATGTATTTATGAAGCCATTGGCTAGGGTGAAGTTCGAGTACTTCAGGGAGAAGCTTGGTGTTCTCCAGATCGAGGTTTCCTCCAAGGGAAAATGATGAGACCCATAGCCATTCTGACATGGTGAGAGGATTGGTTCCTTCCATGGTCAGATGTAAGGGCTGAGCCATTCTATCATAGTGAGAGGATTGGTTCCTTCCATGTCAGATGTGAGTGCTGAGCCATTCTGAAGAGACTAAAGGATTGGTTCCTACATGATTAGAAGGAAGCACTGAATGCCATTCTGGGAATGGAGGCGCCTGGTCAGTTACCAGGTAGCTCAGTCTGGGACTAGAGGCCATTCTGATATGACCATAGGATTGGTTCCTACAAGATCAGATGTGAGTGCATGCCCTTCTGACATTGGTTGTCAGATATAAGTGTAGAGCCCTTTTGACATGAAGGATTCACTCCTTGCATGGTCGAATATAAGTGCTGAACCTTTCTTGATCATTGGTTGAATGGATGTAAGTGCTGAGTCTTTCTGAAATTGGTTGTTAGATGTAAGTGCAGAGCCTTTTGGCATGGAGGATTGGTTCCTCGCATGGCCAAGTGTAAGTGCTAGGACTTTTCAATCATTGGTTGAACGGATGTGAGTGCCGGGCCTTTCTAACAGGGTTTTGGGCTATGTTACCACATGGTCAGATGTGAGTACTGGGCGTTGCCTTTCTAATATGATTATAGGATTGGTTCCTACATGATCATATATAAGTGCTGGGTGGGCCATTCTAACTTAGGGTCAGATATAAGTGCTAGAAAATACCTACATGGAGGGTAGGCCTACATCCAGCATGAAAAAGGGTTGGCTCTGTAGAACTTCCTGTGATGAGAAGAATCATGAGATAGCACCTGTGAAGATTCAGTGTTGATGATCCAACAGAGATGATCTAGATCGAGGGATGACCCAGATCCAGAGATGATGCTCTAGAGATGATCCATATCGAGGGATGATCCAGATCCAGTGATGATGATCCAGATCAAGTGATGATCCAAATCCAGGTGAAGATGACTTGAAGATGAAGATGACTTGCAAATGAAGGTGACTTGAAGATAGATATGACTTGAAGGTGAAGATGATAAGGACTCGATGATGATCCAGATGATACAGAGAAGAAGACTTGTGCTGATAAATTGTGTCGAGAGAATACCTTCCTAATTAAGAGGGAGTGTTGATGTAATTGTAACTTCAGAATGTATTCACTTGTAGTTCTTATGTATTGTAACCCGATGTTTATTTCAGGATGTATTTGTAATGTACTTGAGTCATGTCATGCCCTGATGTTCATATTGGGAAGTTTCTATAATGTAAACAAGTCATGTCAAGTCAAGGTGGTTAACTCTCCTATTATCTAAGGGTTAAAGTCCCCGCAGTTCTGGGGCACTAGGGTTATTAGACTCACCTAGTGAAGTCGGCCCTAGTTGGGTTTAGTCAAGTCGGGAATTAGTATAAATAGAGAGCCAACCTCTCTATTTAACACACACTCATCCACACTCAGTTGTAGAGCATAGCTGAGAAAGAGAAAGACATTGGGGCAAGGAAGATAGAGGTTACTGTTGTCGGGAGATCATCTTACTGTTTTTGGGTTTCACTTTAGTGCTGATTCTATCTCCGAGGAAGTTGCGGGGTTTTCTCCATTTATGGTTTCCTCGAGGAAAAATACTATCTTCATTGTCTCTTGTGTTTGATTGCTGTGCTTATTGTTCTCTTAGTTAAATATCCTAATGAAATGCTAGCTTAATGTTTAAAATCTAACAGCCATATCACCTTGTATGACCCTATCAACATCTTCGTGTTCGCGTTCATGCCACTCCAATACCATCATGTAGAAAACACAAGAGTTTAATGAGTTTTTACCTTAAAATTTGGTATGCACAGCCTTTTATGCGAATGTTTCCTGAACAACTACACGTATACACAAAAATTGAAGGATTTCCCGCTTATACTCGGCCCTATATTCAGAAATTGAAGGGTTTCTTGTGTGGGCCGAGATGCCAAATTTAGGGTGCTTCAAAATAAAAGTTCAGCCACTAAAAATTAAAAGAAAACCATGGAAAGTAAAGAGTGTGGGATGTAGAGTTTCCTAGATCAGACAGTTCCTGGTTTCGTGGCCCGTAGCTCTCGAAATCAATGTTTGAAGTTCGTGGTTCAAATGCACTATGTGGGGTAAAATTTTCAAATGGTATGGTGAAAATGAATTTTTTACTATTTTATAGAAAATTTTTGAAATTTTTACCCACTACTCTATAGTTTGGAGCCTTATTAACTATTTTGGACTGTTTTTGCCTAATGTTGTGGTGTAGGGACCTGATTTGAGCGTACTTTTACCGAGACTTTGACCCGTTCGTATCTATTACATGTATAATTTCGAACTCGCATATAGGTTAGGACCACATTTCCGTTTACATTATGCATTGCATTATGAACATGTTGCCTTGACTTTAGGTATGAACCCACTTTGTAATGTCACACAACCTTCATACTGCTATTAGAAGTGGCATTATGTAAGTGGTAGAGCCTTCCTATTCATGGGTGCCCTAGTTTGATCCCACTTTGCAGTTTGGTACCCATGCTGAGATTTATCCAGTAGGTTTGGCAGTCCCTTATAGTGCTACCATGTCCTTGTGCAAGAGCTTCATATCCCTATTGAACTTTATGCTGGCCATCTCCCACAAGGACTCCCTTGTATATCGATTTGTAATTGCATTTCATGCATTTTTCTTACCTTATTGAGATTTGTGTAGGCTCCCTGCTTCAGATTTATAAGTTATGTAGCCTGAGCTTATCTCAATCCTAGCCAAGCAGATCCTTTTATATATCCTTTGCAGCTTGATCATCCCTAACTGGGAGGAGACCTTCCCCTGAGTGTCCTCATCCTGCACATGCTTCCTTGCATTGAGCATAAGTAGGTTCCACTACTTGTAACTAGTTTGCTTTCCTGTGACACTCATCTCATCCTAGTTGTATACTATAAGCACTTTTATTCTTTTTCAAGCTTTCTAATCTGAAAAATTCCAAAAAAATTAAAAAACATAAAAAGCCGGATGGGAAATGATATTACTTTTGGCAGCTTTCGAGTCGTGTCGCCTTCGAACATAGCATTGTATATCACATCCATTGGTTGGGTTTATTAGTGTGAATTTAGGAGTTGTACACATTAATTTGAGTTTTCTACACAAACCGGTTATGCTTCCAGTCCCTATGGAGCCTTTGTCGATGCCTCCTGTTTCGCAGAGATGTCCCAGTTTGCATGTCGAGTCTATGCTGCCTATTTTCAGTCACCTTTTTCCTTATGCTCTTATTTGAAGGAAGATTAGTCTAAGTCGGCCATTCCTTAGTTATATTGTCTTTGCATGTCAGCCATTTTCGATACAGTTTCTAGTTCATGCACATCCTATTTGTCCGAGTTCTTTTAAATTATCCAGCGTTGCTGAGTACCTTGTGTTGGTTGATGGGGGATTCCTTAATGCCCTTATTCCAGTGGATTCCATTCCATCGACTTCAGATCATTTAATCTGGAATAGGAGTCTAGAGTCCATTAAGTGCCTTGAGACTTGTATTCATCAGTGGTAGGTCCTCTCGCCATCAACAATTTTGGGAATACATCAATGTCCCCTGATTGAAGGATTCTTTCAAGTGTTCGACCTCAACACATCTATTCACACTTGTTAGATTTCACTATGTACCTTGATTCCCATTATCATTATCAGTGGGATATCTCATGTCTATTAACGGTATACATCAATGAACGGTAATCAGACGATGGACCATCATGTTCGACCTTGACACCTTTACTCGCGTGATGGGACATGTACTCATAGCAGTTTGTGTAGAAGACCTCCAAGCTTGGTTGCAGCCCACATATGCTACCTCTTTTATCGTGCTAGTATCCATGAGATATCAGCTCTCATGATCATATTCCAATATATTATCAGATATATTCATCCACTATGGAGATCTTATTCATTGTATATTGTACGTGGTGATGGCCACACATGACATTTGCATATCATGCCTATTCATGGCCATTATAGTCTTATGTATCCATGACTGCTACATGTATATTTGCAGTCACATGTTGATATTTATCATTGTATTGTACTGATGAGTGGCTGGTTCTTCCACCTGGGTCTTCATTACTCCACTTCTGGGATGGATATAATGTATTTCGGCCATCATGTTACCCCTCCTACCTCACACATTAGGGGGAATCTATTATAGCTGATTTTACCACACTTGGTAGATCACACCTTTATGGCCTTCCATGTCCCTCTGTAGACTTCTTGGAACCCCCCTTGCTCGAGTTATACTTTGATGATCCAAGAAAATACCAAAAAAACACCTGTTTATTTGTATACATGAATTTCAATCCAATACCCGCGTGTACACGCATATTTTTGGCCAATACTCGTGTACATCGGGAAATGTGCATAAAAACAAATTTTTTTGGAGTTTTCCTTAATGAGTCTCGAATAAATTGACCCTTGGCCTTCAATATTCCTGGAAAACACTCCGACTCGACCCTCCATTTTCCATTGGAGGTATATATATTGAGCCTCTTGGATGCATTGAAGGAGGAGAATTTTGGAGAGCAAGGAAACTATAGTTCATTGCTGCCTCACTTGTTTATGCTTGAGTCTGCATCCCTTTGTCCCTTTGGAGCACAAATTGTTGCTCTTCCCAAGCTTGCCGTTTCCTTGTAATCTTTCCATTGAGATGGAGGACTGAAGTGGTGGAGGCCCAGGCGGAGGACTCAGTTTCTCCATTTCGACGAGGTGCCGACAGAGTTTGTCACTATTTTATCTCTGTTTATTATTAACAGAAATATTCATTTCTCGTCCATTGCATGTGTATAAATATGAATATTTCATCCATGGATGTAGTTATATTTGCTTATACATGATGATTTATATATGCTAGAGTAGGCCTAACACTTTGATATATATCATGCTTGTCTTGTTTGTTGTTGTTGAGAGTGAATTGTAAATACAAGTTTGTTGGAAAATCTCAACGATGATCTACATCAACCATCCGGAATAAGGTACACTTCATATCCCTTAGTGTTAGATGCATTTGTTTCTCTTGCATATTGGAATGGATTGATTTCTGGTGTCCTTAAGTCTGTTGTGGTCTACCCCAAGCCATAGGAAGTTTCTCTCTGTAACTATAAGATGCTTGATTGGAGGTTGACTAAGGTTGAATTAGTCAAGTTTACTGTAACAAAATAACTAAAAGTTTTTAGGAAGTTATGGATCACCATTAATGAAGCAGTAAATTGTAACTAATTCGGTTGTCATGAATTAGAGTGTTGCATCTATAATAGGATGTGATGGAAACTGAATGTAACAATATAGTACAATATGATACTCATACTATAATGAATGAAGAATTAGAGTGTAGGTCATTCATGCTATTGAGATCTGGTAAATCATTGTTGTAAACATTGGTTAAGAGTGTTGCTAATATATAAGCAGTAAATCTCACTGGTTTGTTGGTTTTCCCCTGTAGACGGTTTTATAGTATAAATTTATGTGTATTATATGACCATGTTTGCGCCATTATTAAACTTTATTATATCTAATAGTTATAATCATTATGCATAATCATTGTGGAATGTATTGAAATCCTTGACGAAGTCAAGTTACGAGGTCGCCAAGACAAAGAAAAAAAGCTACAATGTTTTGTTTGTCTAATACCAACCCAATTTCTCTCATGATTAACTAATCGTCAATAGTCGAGGAACACTCTTCCACTACCCAGACTACATAAGGGATTCCCACCCTTAATATTCTAAATAGTTCCTCAAAGTACCCTTCCTTTCTAGTGCTCTTTAGTGTGCTGTAAAGAGTCCAATATGTTGTATGTGTTTTGAGAATTGCATGCTAAAATAATACTTGGTTCTCAAGCATCCAAAAATCAACAATTGCATAATAACCGAAGGTTTCCTAACTTTATCAGCATCTATGATCACCTATAGCCATAATATTTTTGATAAAAAATACTACAATTTTTCCTTAATGGTGTTTATTACAATCAATTTTCATATTTCACACGGATAAAAAAAAGGAGAACACAACATGAGCAACATAGAGCATGAATGCGAGAGATTTGGAATGAATGCCAAAGTTAATGGAATGAGAGGATTGGAAAAATGAGGGCTAATATTACTCGTGAATACATGAATGTGGGACTCTTACAATTCCGTTGATGATTGTACTCAACCCATACTCCTATAACTATGTGAGAGGATTTTCTTACAAACCTATTACATGCATTCATTGATTGGGTTTAACAAGTCAAATAAGGTGGATGGTTTCATTTAGGACACATTATGGAAATTTTTTTTTTTAGAAGGTTGACACTTGGCAATGGAGGACTAGCTTTCCCATAGGCCCTCTTTCCTCTTCCCCTCCAATGGAATCATAACCACTGCCATGCTTTGGAGAACCATCTTGGACCATTATATACTATATTATATCCTTAATATTTGCATAGCTAGATTTACCGCAATGAGAGTAACACATGAACCATATATGTGTATTTACATCATACATGCCTAGCCATTTACTGGTCTAGCCTTGAGCTATGCACTAGTAATATATACTATCCTATTTACACATTTACATATTATATTTTAGTACATCCCAAGGGAAAAAATAAGGGTATTATACTCACTAGAATGGATACCAAGATCACCTAATTGGAACACAAGACACATGCACTCATTAAATCATAGAAGGAAAGTTGGGACACAATGACCATGTTTCAAACCCATATAAACAATAACATGTACACCTTCAAAGGCAACAACTATAGTCAATTATATTTTTGGAATGATAGGTTGAGGCTAATGGATAGTAGTGAATCTTCAACAAGAAACAACCATCACACCATGCCACCCTTTCATGAAACTCAACCTTGTATTAAGAAAAACTGATCTAAGGTGGATCTAAACAAGTTTGATTGCTATGATCCGATAGGATGGGTGGTTTAGATGGAGGGTTACTTTTTCCTCTATGGTATTGAGGATGAATAGTTGAAACTTAAAGTGGGCATGTTATATCTAGATAGAAATTCTTGTTAGTGGTGGCCATGGCATAAGAAGGCATATGAAGGGTACCTTTCTTGGAACCAATTTGTGAAGGCCATCTATGCTCAATTTGAAATTGATATTAAATTTTTGGGGATCTTGACCAAGTTGCACCAACAAACACATTGGAATAATTTATTTCTTCCTTTGAGACATTGGAAAACAAAATAAAAGGTACGATTAATGATGTGTTTTTCAAGGATTCTTTTATAAGTGGTATCAAGGAGAAGGTCAGAGCACAAGTTGGGATGTATCACCTAGCTACTTGTTTGGATTTCTCATAGTTAGCTAAGAGGTTGTAACCACTTAGGCCAAATGTACTAATTTTGTTCAACAATCACATCCTAATTTTTTTCAATGATCATGTCCTCCCTTTTGTTTCACTTCCATATCCCCTTAACGTCCACAACTTGGCTACGATAGAAATGGAAGAGCATCAATATAAAGTTCTCTGTTGTAATTGGAACGATAAATTTGTTCAAGGCTATAAATATAAGGAACATAAATTATTTGTCATTGATGTGAATCCATGTGCCATTTTCGAGTCAATTTCAGATAAATATGTAACTAAGTTGATTAGGTGAAGATTCCACCCTCTAGCCACTATTACCATCTTTGTGAAAAACCTATAAAGGCAAGAAAATGCTCTCTCAATTAGAAGGGGACCTAACCATTGCAAAGTCCCAATTAGATTTTACATTGTTTGGAACATGAAACCTATTTAAATTTTGGCTTGACAACCATTAATGGTTTACTTTTAAATTTTTTTAAAATATGTGAAGGTAGTATGCAAGAATTATTCTAATCTAAATTTAGAAGGTTGAAATCAAATCCTATCCTACCTATGATCAATAATTAAGATGCAAGCAACACAAAATATACATCACTTTAAAGAATCAAGATTAGGTAGCTTTTCCAGAAACTAAGAGTGTGTATACGAAATGAATAGAGCCAAAAATTATTAGTCCCACTTATATTCTAATAAAATTTTGTAACCAACAATAAACCGAATAAATTATTATTGAAGGATTTTAGAGTGTGTGAGATTGTTTGTATTAACTTTTAGATCCACCGTGTTATAAATATTGTAGATCCACCGTGTTATAAATATTGTGGTAAAAGACGCATATATGTAGGGATAAGAAACTACTTAATGATGTAGGGATAAGAAAGTACTTAAGGATACAGTAGAAAAGTCATAACATAGAGAGACATTCTTACATAAATCTGAAACTTTAATTGAATGGGATAAATAGTTCAACCATCCATACATTGGAGATTAAAGAATCTCTAACTCCGTAACTCAAGAACATGCTTCTCATTATAAGTTCCTAAAAAATAGTTTACAAGGAAGTTTCCCCAACAAAATCCCTACATTCCTCTTGAAGTATTTATTTTATAATATCCAAAGTGACTTGAGTGACTATATATTCACCCTCCTGGACCATTAAACTTCTTATACCTCTTGACTTTAATTCCAAAAACGAAGTTATAAAAAAACATAAATATTACAATAGCTATGTGGGAGGTGGGCCCATTTTGGCCATATAAGTGCACCACCTATCATATTGGTTAGACATTAAGTCAATACGTTGAGATCTAAGTGATTCAAAAGTTGTTTCATCACTGGTTACTTCATTAGAAGTGATACTTAAATCCCTCTTCAAAGAAATAATAAAATAACTTAACATATTAATTTCTCTAGTTGGGGTTGAGATATGCTCCATCAATGCAGGTTTGGTGACCTAACGTGTAATTCCTACTCTTATATGGATTTAGTTGGTGGCCTCTCCCACTTCTCTCTTTCTATCTGATTTTGGCTAAGGTTTGGTTATATCACTAAGGGGAGGTAAGTTGCATCTTTCTACCACCCTTACAACAACTTGATATAATATATGACATTTTCCCATGGTCGTAGATATGTATCGTTGGGATGTTGTGCATGTTCTTTATAGTTAGAAACTATTGATAGGTGTGATGCATGTCATTTCCATAGGGGTGCCCATATGTGCTTCTTTTTCCTCCTCCCACAGCTTAATCATGTCTTCTAGGTCTATTTGCACACCTTCTAATATGCAACATTGATATCTTGTATTTTCTTGAATGTCATTAAGTTGAGAGTAATATACTTAGAATTTGTGTTACTAGATGATTGCACATTTGATCTTGTGCCTCAACTAGCTCTTCTTGCATAGAGAATGGACATGCTTCAAACTTTGATAAACTCTTGGTCTAGTCTTTTAGCTCCACCACCTCCCTTTCCAAGGATTTTATCCCTTGCTTACATTATTTTATCTCTTTGTCCATTTCCTTCACATTTACTTCATTCACTTGTTGCCAAGATACCGTTGCAAAGTATGCAACTACTAGATCTCCATTTACATTTGTGAACATAGGTGTTTAAGTTGTGATTGTGAGTGCAAATATTCCTAAAATCTTGAGTCTCTTTTGTGTTTGTTTCACGATTTTCTTTTTCTTTGTATCAAAAGAAAATAATTCAATGAAGCAATTGCTTCTTTCTTTGAAGGGATAAATAGTCCTAGGCCAAGCTCCATATGAGAAAAATGACATCCTACTAATGAAGTTGTCAATGGATAAAGAGGGTGTCTCGCTCCTGCTATGTTTCTTATCTCTCTTTGTCTTCCTTGGCATTATGTATAGTAGTATACTTTTTTCCTCTAGTTCCTAACCTGCTTGCCACTTCATCAAATGAATTGGATATTTCAAAATCTCTTCACCTCTTCATAACTCAACACTATAGACCCACTTTTACTTGCATGAACTATAATGGGACTCTACAACTTCTTAGAATGATTTATTCTAAAACGTTTAGTACCAAATGGAAGGAATTTAAAACATATGCTTCTTGTTTGGAATCTTTCATAGAATTCAAACTAAATCCTCCAATGACCAATGACAACGGAGGCCATGGAGCTTTCTTGCCATTTTCAAGTATTGCTCCAATTCCATTGGTATAAGTAGGTAACTTCCTGTAACACCACTTTATCTATGACAAAGAGAAGGAAAATTTGATGGGGTTGTGTGCCACAATATATCCATAAATAAGTGCCATTCTCTATCACATACCAATCTCCAAGAGCAACTAATGCCTCCAATGCTTTGTTTGACATATACTTTACTATTTTACTATAGATTATTGCATACAATGGAATTATGAATTCATCATAAATTTTCCCATAGATATTGACATAATTGTGTACCCATAGTATTTTTCAGTAGACAGGAATTGCCACATTTGTTGGGAGCCACTTCCATCCCATTTCTAGAATGCCATTTGTAGAAGACACAATATCTAAAAGAGAACAAGACATGAAAAACTTTGAGGGGAACCCAGGGGTTGTATCTCTTGCATCATCAATAAATTTATTTGAATTTGTAAACATAATAGCTCCCCAAATAAAAATGGGCTAAGTGAAGCGACTAGTTGCAATATAGGCACCTATGATTCCCAAAATTGTGTGGCATATTTTTCCCCATACAACCTGGAAATCAATGTTGTAACCATTTGGTAGGGTGGTCTCGTATACTCTGTAGGATATATACTAGTGTCTCTTGATTCAGATCTCTTTTCCTTTAACCATCATTTCCACTCGAAACAAGCGATATTCCATATTTATAGTCATTATCCATTCCTCAATCAAATGAATGATCGAAATTGGGAATTTATAGTAAATATCAAGAGCCCATGATTGGAAGGATATTATTTCTCTGCCATCTACACTCCTGATCATCCTTTTTTCATGGTCAACTATGGGAAGAAACCATGAAATAAAGACATGTTTTATTATGTTATGTTAGTCTCTCAAATAATCAATACTTTTTTTGGGGATGGTTACCTATGTTAGGATTAATTAATCCTCCCTTTACCCACATAGTCTATTTGATTAATTTAGCCTAGCTTAGTAGGCAATCATTTCCCACCAGTACATGGGGGACACACCTAAGGTTCATCTATCACTTACTACATTTGATTGCATAGGTTTAGGAGACCTAGAGACCAATCCCTACATTATAGGAACCCACTCTGAGTTCCACCAGCAGTCGCCTTCAGTTGGCTATGGTAGGTAATTAGTCATGCTTAGTTATGCTTCAATTACAATCAATTAGATCCTAGTCAGTTATATTAGCACCGATTTGCATGATTCACGGGAGTGTAGGCGCCTTAATTCACCTACCCTCACACACCATCATCAATTAACTAATTGTAGACTGATTTGGTTATCCAAAGTTAACTAGTGAGCTACAACAGTGATTATTTCCACTCTGAGTTAGATAACGAGTCAGTTTGAGTTGGTGAATTGGAATCTTATCCAAAATATTCAAATTCTATTTATTGTACTACCATTGTATTACTAATTAATTAATGAAAATTAATGTTATGATAATCTGGGAAATACTTGTTCGATTTGTGTGAAATTCCTGTCATGAATCTGTTGTTCAGTTTACATTGATTTTGATAATTCCAATGCATACTTATTTTTTGATAGCTCTCATTTTGTCTTGTAGATCTATGGTTCATGAAATTTAACATGGTATCAGAGCCTATGTTTAGCCAACAACGAACCTCAGAAACCTCCATGCTTGCACCAGAAGTAGTCAAGTTTCCACATAATTCATGGAATCATTGCATTGCTCCCTCTAGATATTGTCCAGATAAGTCTATCTAGGTGTGACAGACTCTGAAAAAGTGTACATGTCGAGGTGGAAAGGTTTGAACTTAATTTTTTTTTCGAATTAAAGTTTCTGTTGGAGTGATTTTGTAGGTACCTACGTAGCTCTTGAATATTTGTTGATCAACATACAATGAAATGGAGAATTTATCTCCTCTATCACCTATAATCCTTACACCCTTCAATTACATTGATTGGAGGGAAGATACGCAGATAGCCTTGCACAACAAAGGCCTATTTATGATGACAATGGGAAGAGAATTCGAGCCCCAATAGTATGTTGAGAAATACAGGTTTTTGAATAGGCTATATGAAGCCTTCAGGTTCATGTGCTTCCACTTATCGAGGGAGTTGTTGTTCCACCTTGAGGGTCTCAGAAATCCGAATGAAAAATGGGACAAGCTTGAATATTTGTTTGGAAAACAAGATGAGATTAGAGGCCATATTCTGGAGAATGAGCTCATTGCACTCCAACCCAACAACTTTGATACAATTCAATAGTTCTTCTCAAAATACAAAGCCCTATTCTTGCAATACAAGCAATGAGAGATAGAGAGGAAGGATTAGCAACTTGTGCTATCAATTTTGAGCAAGCTAGGATCATAATGATCAGTATTTGTATCCACATTCCACTCCGGAAGAGTATCCATCCAAAATTGGAAAATTCCTTCTATAGATGCATTTGTAGAGTCATTGATCCAGGATTAAGACAAATTGATTCAGACGGGAGTGCTCAATCCCTCCAAGAAGCAGGCCCTCTTAGCTGGAGATTCTAGGAATTCACAATATAAAGGGAAGAAAAAAGGAAAGGAGAATAAAAATGTTTATTCGAAGTAAAATAAGAAGCATAACCCTTCCGATGGAGCAACAGGTTCCAAGAAGAACAAGAACAAGAACAAGAAATTTGAGAAAGCTCAATGCTTTTACTGTATGAGAGGATTTAATTCAGAAAGTCATTGTATGAACAAGACCATTAATCAAATGGAAAAAATCCTTGAGTAGCATGATATTTACCTCCCTAAAGGCACACAGAATACTGACTCTGGAGAAAAGTTTGAAGATCATGATGAGAGATGCCATGCGGTGAGGGATTGCTGTTCAAAAACATAGGCATTCCTCATTGATTTAGGAGCCTCGAATCATATGGTTGCATTTAGGGAATCACTCTCTTCATTACAAACAAATTATGGTCTGAGTATTCACATGGGTGATGATACCCAAATTCAAGCTGAAGGAAATGGTCCTATCAACTTAAAACATGGAGTGTTAAGAAGTGCAATCTATGTGCCCTCTTTAGCTGCAAATTTGTTATATGTATACTAGATGACACATACTAGCCCAGCAAAGTGAATAGTATTTGGTCCTGACTCAGTAGAGATCACAAATATCTTAACTGGGAATATAATAGTGAAGGAGGTTTCAAACAATGCCTCCAAGGCATATGAATTCTCACACTTTCTGCCATACTCAGATCTAGTACAACCTCAAATGCCATTAGAAAGCGGAGCTAAAAACATTCTATATACACCTTTTGTTAATGATGTATTGTCTAATGTTTCAGATTCAAAAGATGAGGAACAAGATCAACATGATATTGATATTGATATTGATCCATAAGAGGATCTAGATCCATCTCCCATTCTAAATCAGAATCCTAAATGGGCCCAAAATCTTATTGAAGCAGTTGGGAATGTTGTTGGGAATCTAGATGACAAAAGAAGAACGAGGTCCCATTATTAGAATGAACATATTGCGCTCTCTCATTTAGTTTCACTTCCTTCAGTGAGGTGCAACAAGCTTTTTGAGAGATGTTACTTGACGGTGAGGATTGATCCACAATTTGACTCACCGAAGAACAAATTGGATCAAGTCACTATTCGTCTAGGAAGAAGAGACAAAGACATCAAGCCTTCTCCTATCTATCATCAGATTGGAAGAAGAAGGAAAATTTCACATGCATAGTTCCATGATGCTGATGCACAAAAGAATCGAGATTCTACATTATTGCTCAACAGAGTTGCAGATTGCAGCAATTTTTTCACGAGTTTTTTCTCAAAGAGAAATTTTTTCTCTTATGTATGGAAGCTTGTTTCCTAGTTACTTTCTTATTTTGAGGGAGGGGGGGTGGTTCCAATGAGGTTTTCCTCATTTTCCTTGTTTATTAAGCAACATTTTATTTTTCATTTAGATTGTATGGGTGACTTTTGGCCCAGTTGCTAGGGTCCAACTTGTCCAAATTTAGGATTAAGGGGGGTGTTAAGATTAATTAATCCTCCCTTTACCCACACAGTCTATTTGATTCATTTAGCCTAGATTAGGAGGTCATCATTTCCCACCAATGCATGGGGGACACACCTAAGGGTCATTTTCCACTTACTGCACCTGATTGCATAAGTTTAGGAGCCATAGGGACCAATCCCTACATTATATGATCCCGCTCGGAGTGCCACCAATATTCACCTTCAGTTGGCTACGGTAGGTAATTAGTCATTCTCAGTTATGATTCAATTACAATTAGTTAGATCACAATAAGTTAGATTAGTACCAGTTTGCATGATCCATGGGAGTGTAGGTGCCTTTATTCACCTAACCTCACCTACCATCATTAGTTAACCAATTGTAGGCTGATTTGGTTATCCAGAGTTAAATAGTGAGCTCCAACTATGATTATTTTCACTCTGATTTATCTAACCAGTCAGGTTGAGTTGGTGATTTCGAATATTATCCACAGTATTCAAATTTTATTTATTGTACTACCATTGTATTACTGATTAATTAATGAAGATTAATGTTATGATAATCTGAGCAATACTTGTCCGATTTGTGTGAAATTTCTGTCATGAATTTGTTGTTTAGTTTACAATGATTTGGTAATTCCACTGCATACTTCTTTTCATATATATCTCATTTTGTCTTGTATACCTATGGTTCATGAAATTTAACAAGCTAATGCTCTCGTTTAAATATCTAGTAAATTTCGCCCCATTTGTATGTTGCCTTTGCTTTGGTGCTAATGTTTGTGTCACCATACTACATCCTATTGCAAAGTTTTTTCACCTTCATTTAATGAATATACTTCATGCACCTTTTGTCTTGTTGTCTAGTCCACCTACAAACCATATTGTAGTTTTATATCTCACCACATCATCATAACCCATTAGTGCCATTCATAAGCAAAGAAAAATTATTTACACCATGTTGATGAAGTTAAATCTTACATCCAATATCTTTGAAAATGGTGAATGGGATCCTCCAATATTTATTTATTATCTCTTTTCAAGTCGTGGAACCAAACTATCTTCAAGCAATTTATTGCATGATTCAAACCAACTAGAAGAAAATATCGGCATCAAGCACTAACATGCGTTTTAAGTAGTGAAAGAATCTAGGGAAGGCATGCTATATCACACATGAAAGAGAGGATATAAACCCCTACCATTAAGGGTTAAAGATTTCTAACTCATGCAGGAAAACAAACCCAAGGAGTGGATTTCATAATATTCTTGCTCGATAGCAGGGAGCTAAAGAAGGTTCAAGGCACATATGAAAATATGGAAAAAACAAATGCAAATTAAAAAAATAACACTACCACAAGCATTAGTTCAAATTTCGCAATAAACCTCATAGCCCCATTGTGGTGAGTCTATACAGAACCATGAGACATGGGAAATTTAATTTGACAATCATAAATAATGAAACAGACCCCTTTGATACCCTAGGTTAATTCTTAATACATGACATGGCAAGGTTATGGTGATTCATTTCTTGTAAGAATGCGTTAGGGACAAACAAATGAACTAGTGAAGGTTAATACTAACCTACCTATGAAATTGTTGGCCATTGGACAAATCATGGGGTTGTTTCATTTCCAAGTGATAGATCCTCGATGATAAAATTGAGTTCTTGACTCCTCCAAATAAAATACAAGTGTCGAGTGTATTGAGATCAAGTGGGTTTATATCCTTTAACTTGGTGCGTAACTTATAAGTTCCCATCCATTAAATACCATTGTCTATTGCAATCCAACAAACTTCCCATCATGACTTGCAAAAGATATGGGTCAAGAGTTACGTCATGGATTAATAAAGGTGGGTTGTGATATGGGTTAAAATTTTACGCACTCAAAAGGCTCCATACCCATAGCCTCTTTTCCTATGTTGTGCATTCATAAGATATCATTCTTGTGATGATGCAATAGGTTTCACGAGTTTTTTTCTAGAAGAAAATTAACAGTTCCTTGATATTCATTAGAATCAAAGGTAATGATATACATTTCTATGATACTAGGTATCATTTACAACCAAAAAACACAAACAATGCTCAACAGACTGAGTATCCAGAACCAGGATCCCCGCCAATGAAAACCATACAGCCTCCAAGAAAATACCTGGACCACCTAATTGCAAGTGCAAAGCACTAGAACTTACTGCTAGAACCCAAAAGCTTCAGAAAATAACACCCTATAACAAAGCTTACAAAAAGGGGCAAAAAAACACCCATACAGAAACTGCTCAAGAGAGCAAAGTAGCAGGAAAAAGGGAAAAGGAAAACTGCAATAGTCTATGACACCAAAAGGGGGAAACAAAACCATCCATCGATAGAGTAAACAAGTAGCTGCATAGGATCATTTTCCTTTGAGACAGGAGGGACTCCAACCCTCCACAGAAAAAATGGTGCTGCGGAATGAAAAAGAACCGCAACAAGAAGAAAAAAAATCACTTCACCAAGGAACAAAACAAAGTCCCCTCTACTTTGTAGACACCACCAGAAACCATCTCACACCCACGTCATATGGAATTCCTCCCGCCGCCATCACAGAGCATGGAAAACCCCCATCAAAACAAAACCGCGTCGCCAAAGAGACAAAACCACCACTCAAAAGGTCCATCGTCTCTCAGAAAAAATCACCGCCACCTCCGCCATAGAAAGTGTTTCCACACAAGGGCACCTACAATGCACTAAGAAGAAAGTTCTGTCTTCTTCTGCTCAAACTGCAAAAGCCCCGGGCCTCACTGGAAAAAAAAGAGGGGAAGCTAGGGATGAAACCCTAGCTGCCTTGCAATGGTTCAGTCGATTCTCAAAACCTAAAATTCAGCAAGTGTTCCTCTCCGTCAAAGATATAACAAACCAAGGTTTCACGATTTCAAAATTACGTTGTCCTAAAATCCTCAAATTGCAATGCGTTGTCATGATTTAAAAAAATGATTGATGCAAGACATTGCAAGTAAATTTTATTTTCTACGATATGTCGTTCTTCTAAAAATATGTTTTAAAGAAGATAGAGTTTTCAAGAGTGAAAACATCTCAAACTTATAAAAATGATAGTCATGAGTAAATTACAAATAAAAGATCTATGGTTTACAATCCATACTTAAATGCATGGAAGATTGGCCAAGCAAAATAGATTAAAAAAAGAAGGTAGTTAGAAAGACCATAGTACCTTAATAAAGAATAGAATTAGGGTTCCTTTTTCAAGCCATAGAATTATCAAACATCACGTTTTCATTTTTTTTTAAGAAACATAGCTTGTTTCCAACTTAACAATTGGTGACATAGTGACGAAGCTATGAATCTCTGTAATTGACTTGTAAGAACATATTACTAGTATTTTTGATGCACACTCATTACTCTTTAGGAGATCTTTGATTCATCCATGAGTCACACCAAAAGTAGCCTTGAACTAACAATATAAGAGCTCATTCTCATGATTGATTCATCTACTAGTTGAAACTTTAAGGTTGGATTTATGGAGTTAGTTCCATAAGTATTCCCTTTCTAGGATAACACCATAATTTCTTAGGTGTTCTATATCTTAGATGTTTAAAATTTACGTAGGTCATCCCATCAAGATTTATTGGTGTTCTTAATTGCTTGTGAGCATCCATATCCCTAACTTAGTCTCCTTGATATCAACGGTGTTACTCCACTACCAATGAGCATCCATATCCCTGTCAAAGATACCTGCATGTACCAAATGATCTGAAATTTTTTCCCATGCATTTACCTTTTTAATATTTTGCTTTGTAATAAGAGGTGGATAGGGGAAGACCAATAATCATTAAGGAAAAATGGATGATGCCTATTATTGAGATTTGATCATGAATTCCTAATTAATGTATCGATAAAAATACATCCTTGCTCATACTTATATTTGATCCCTATGTTGTCATATTTGTATAGGCATAATTTTCTAGTGCGTGAACTGACAAATCATTGAAGATTATTAACAAGTTACTAAATTCTTGAGGACTGAGCTAGTTATAATATTTTTGTAATATTAGGACTATGTTCCACCATTGAGTTGAAACCTTAGGCTTCCTGATGAAAATATTGATCAATAGTTTTGCAAACCAGTGCTTAAGAATTTTTGGTAGAAATCCATAACTTTGCCAGATTCTGCTTCAAGTTATAAGCTAAGTTAACAATTCATGAAATGAAATATCAATTAAGAGGGGAGAACCCAAATGACCAAAATTAATTAAAGGCAAATACAAATTCCCTCAAAATCAATAGTAAATGGAAAAATATAAGCAAATCCTACACAAACTCTCTAAACGAAAGAAAAATAATGAAATCAAGAGCAAAGTAGAAAACTGAAATGAGACTACTAGATATGATTTATGTATAGACTAACAATCTTTTGACATAGCTAGGTGTTAGTGTTCACCATGACTCATAAATGAGTCAAAGGTGGTTTAAGTGTAGCACATGGTTTATTGTAGACCATGGTATTGGACACAGGTATTGCATGTAAAGAAGCCTTTATAAGGCTTGAGGAGGCTCCATTGTAAGGGGTCCTAGAGGTGAGCGGGTGAGCTTACTTTCCTCAGATGGCTGGTTTTGGTCATGTAATGAAGATATTCATTGGTTCTGGTTTTTACGCACATGGGGTTTTCTAGGGTATATTGATGTGTCTATATGTTTGCTTGTGATTGTGTGTTTATTTCTCTCATTATTATGTTTTAATGCTCATTTAAAATCCTAACTCTAGGTGAAATATAGCTTTAGAATTTGACCATTGACATGAAGGAGGACTATTTCCCATTCCTAGATTTGCAATATGTATGTGTCAAGACAATGTATTTTTCTTATTAGGTAAGGACCAAGCCAAATTTGTTGAAACTTCATGTGTTTACCTTTCTTCTCATGAGGCTTGTCTAATTTCAAAACTAGACCACCCACATCAAAATATTTGTTCAAAGTAAATTTATTGTCAAATCACTTAACTATTTGTTTATGAACAACACATTTATCTCTTTCCTTATCCCTTCTTCCAACAAAGTGTTTATCCTACTTTGAATAATGGGACATGATTGGCCTCTAAAGGCTTGAGATAATTGCTAGAAACATAGAGAGGTGTTAGGAGGTAATATGGATTCCTTTCTATACATTAGGAAGTAAGGGGAGGTCCCTATTATAGTGCTTGGGGTAATCTTATCTTCCCAAAGAGAGTTCGGGAAAACATTGTGCGAATCCCTATAGCCCATCAACCGCAATTCTCTTTAGAATACTAATCAAGTTTTTATTAGTGTATTTCTCTACCCATTTCCCTGAGGATACTAGTTCATTGAATATCATAGCTCAAATCCTTTTTCTAAAGAAAACTAAGTTAATTTTAAAGAGGAAAATCAAGAAACATTGTCAAACACAACACTAGATGGATCCCCAAACCTAGTAATTAAATGTTGCTCCAAAAATTGGATGACGATCATTTCATTGTCTTTGAGTAGAGACACAAATTCTATCCACGTTGTGAAGTAATATGTAGCTATCATGATATTTTTTTTTTTCCTAGATGAATTTGGTTGATCACACCAATGATGTCCAATCCCCACTACTCAAAAAGTTTTTTTATGACTAGGGGATAAAGGGATACCATGCTTCTTTTTCCATCCAACACATTTATGATAGATTTCACATTTTCTAATGTAGGAATTTGCATCTCTGAGCAATGTAGGACAATAATAGACAGTCTCTAAGATCTTGTGAGTTTTAATTTGACCAACAAAATGACCACCCATAGTCTCATCATGTAGATATACAAGAACCTTGTTAGCAACAAATTTATTAAGGAATCTTAATAGCACTCCATCATAATGATTCATAAATATTATCAATCTGTATCAAGAGGATTTGAGCCTTATATCTCTTTTTTGCTTTGCATTCAGGTGATAAGAGTAGTGCCATGTTGAAGATATTGTCTCAACTCATTATACCAACAATATACATTATTTGGAACATAAATAACTTCTTGGATATATGACGATATTTCATTCTCCCAACCTTCTTCAGACTCCTAATAAGATTGAAGGATTCAACCATTGACCTATGTATACTCTAATCTTTGATCACCATACTCATAGTTTATTGTGACCCAATTTCCCCTTCTCTCTCTCAATTCATTTTGTACAAAAAAAAGATCTCAAAGTTGGGTGAACTACAATCACTTTGGTGTGGGTTTTTAGAATGTATCATCTAAAGTGTTTAATTTATTTAAACAAAATAAATTATTACTTGTCAATTTATACATAATTAAGTTCATAAATGGGGTATGATATTGATCCCCTTGCTCTCTTTTATGGGTGAGCATTGAAAAAAGGGAATTATTAAATATGAATGTATATAACATAATTTTTGCTAAAAGATGGGTCGAGTAGTGATAGGGAAACAACTATGGAAACCTTATTTTTTTTTCAAAATCCCCTTTCTCCATGGAATTCCATTTGAAAACAATGCCCTTCTTGATAATATTCTTAAAAGGCTTAGTCCCGTGGGTTAGCTCAAGTGGTTGAGTGATGTGTAATGCAAGTAGAAGGTCTCGGGGTCAAATCCCCAGGTGGCTATGCAATGGCCTTACTTGATGTTCCCATAGAGTTGGGGTGTACATAAATTTTCCTGAATGGATTACCTTGGGTGCCATCCTAGAAATGAGGGTAATTTCCTGAGGGTTTCCCATGCTTTTTTCATAAAAAAAACCTTCAAAGGATTGACAATCTCAACAAAATCAACTAAAATCTATGGATGAAATTAGTATTCCTGAATAAAGAATACATTGATTTCTTATTATTGTCTAGGGATATGCAATATGGCTTCTGTACATTATGCTTCTACAAATACCCCATCCTTTGAAATTACATGTCCCTGTAATTTCCCCTTTGAAACATTAATTGAAATAATTTTAGGATTAATAGAAATCCCATACCTTTTGCATCTCTAAAAAATATGTCTCAAGTGTTGAACATGATCTGATCTTTTCTTGGAATACACTGTGACATGTCAATGTATACAACCACACTTACCAATTAGTCCTCAAAAGTTTATCTCCATGGCTCTTTGAAAAGTAGCTCCTGCATTGATTCATCCAAAGGACATACTATGATAAGCATATGTTCCCCACTTTGTGTGAAAATTTGTTTTCAAACTATCAGGCTTTGCTACTAAGATGTGATTATAACCAGAAAACTTGTTTAATCATTAAAACATCTATAAACCAGAGAAACGTAGTAATATTTGTTCTATATAAGGGATTGGATAATTTTTTTTTGTTAGATTATCTATTAATGTTTCAAAAATCCATGCACAATATTATTTCACTTAACTTCTTTCTAACCAGTAGCAAAATTGCAACCCAATCATAATGTCAAAACTTGAAGATAGTCTCTACATTTAGTAGTTTCTTTAGTTTCTTTTAAATAAGAGGTTCAACTATTGGAAGCAGTTTTCGTAAATTCTATCGGAATGGAAATATATCCTTATATTATTTAAACAACTGAAAATAGTCATGTCTTTATTTATTTGAACAACATGTTCCCAAATTAATATTTATGGGTCCCTTTTAGCACCTAGATTTATCAATTAAAAGTTCATAGAATAATTGTTTGTCTTCACGATCCATGGATTGCTAAATATTTTTCGAAGTTCAAACAACATTTATAGTGTGATAATTCCTCTAATTTGTTCTACATCCTCTAATAAATTCAATAGAGCTTTCGTGTCTCCCTCATCATCAATGATTGCATCGTAAAAGTATCCTTGTTGGTCAGTAAGTCAATTATTTTCTCATCATCATTGAATACCCTCCAAATTGTGATGTTCTTTGGGACATAAGGCGTAGAGATTAATTAAACAAAAAAACATTGTTAGTGGGAAAAAAAGAGGAGAAACATTAGCAAAGGTGTCAACAACCACATTCAAGGAATGCTGAATGAAAGTAATATTGAAAACATCAAATTATTTATCAAATTCAAAACCTTAGTTGGGTACCCTCTTGAGTACATATAATGATTGTGTATAGTGTTTCTAATGCGTCTTACAATTATTTATGAGTCGCAAAAACCCATCAACATTTTACTGTTAAATTAGTCACCCTTTTCAAACCTTTAACCAAGGCCTCATACTCAGTTGTATTATTAGTGCACTTAAACTCTAATATACAAGAGAGAATAATTTTATTTTATTTGTGTCGATCAAGATGCAACCTGCTTCAACTCTTTCCCGAGTTTTGGATCCATTGAAAAAGAAAGACCAAACGTCATTATTTAGATCTAAGTTAGAAGAAGAAACAAAACTAGCTAATCCCAATATATTACAATCATTATCATTATTTTGAGTACAATGAAGTAATTCATACCGTGTTTTTGTTTTCGGCAGTGAGTCTTCAATTGTGTAACAACTAAAATTGTCTCTAGAAAACAATTTCCTAGGATTGAGTGGGAAAAACTGTTTGGTTCATTTTGTCCCTTCAATTCTGTCACTTTGTGTTTCATGTGAGATTATCTATCTATTTCGAGGAAAATCCCCTACTGGCTATGGCTTGGATCCATCACAGAGTGGTGCCCCATAAAGAAAATTCAAACAATCCTTTCAAGAATGCAATTAAATAGATTTACAATTATCCAAGTATTGAAAACAATGGATCAAGACCCTACCTGTAATCCAATGGATGTAGAAAATCCCTCTTTTCCAACTTTAGTCCGAAAACATTCTTGAAAAACCTACAATTACAAATAAAACAAGAACATAAACATAAAACTACAACTATAGAATAATTAATTGCAATCCAAGTGCATTGATTTATCAAGAAAATGAAGAGCAAACATTTAATACCTTAAAGGAAAGAAAAATATAATTCTTTATATAATAATTACAACAAGATAGAAGAATGATGTCACATGTTATTAGTTGTGGCATTATTATGAATTGGAATCTGAGTTCCTGCACCCAAGCGACACACATGCACAACTCCTCCATGTTCCATAGGAAACAAGCCCAAAGAAACAATGTTGTAGTTTTTGGACTAGACAATGAGTGATGGCTGTTGGAAATGTATATTTACAGATATGGGGGGATGTTTTGTAGACCCAGGATTATAGTAGTGGAGTCAGTAAGTAAACATTCAGCATAAGGTTGCTATAATTACCCCCCCCTCCTTCTCATGCTTTTCTTAGCCTCTTTTATACTATTATGGAGGCAGTTAAGGAAGTTATGGTGGTTATGTATGAGAAAAAGGAGGTTAGAACATATGAAACTGATTCAAGTTTTCCTCAAAATTATTTATTTTTTAACCTCAAAGTAGGTCATATGCATGCTGGACACTTGAAGGGTGCATATACGTGTGCTATGCACTACCAGGGTGCATATGTGCATAAATACTTGTTTTTTACGCTTTTTACTAAGAAGGGATAGTTTTCTTGAACCACAAAAGGACAAGGAAGTATGTAAAGGGGATGAAGGTCATAGAAATGGCCAAAGTGAGCATTTTTCAGATGATGTGGAAAAATATGCTATAATAGATGCTCC
>LPNX010796222.1:706161-726100 GCA_001517045.1 Pseudotsuga menziesii
TGTCTTAGAATCAAATGAAGATATTTGTAAATATATAAAATCAATGATTATGGCCACAAAAAATGAATACACCGTAGATCCATGTCAAAAATAGATCATAGCCGCAAGCAATAGATTGTGGATCTATGTCTTAGAATCAAATGAAGATATTTGTAAATAAGTAATGGACATATAAATCTCCATAAGAATTAGTGTCATAAAATGATTAAATGACAATAAGGCAACTTGAGTCATAACAAAAGTATGTGATTCTATAATAGATGTCCTGTAGTGGAACACAATAAGTCACCATTTGATTACTTGTCATTGGTGTATACTATTAACAAACATGATCCAACACACCAATAGTTATAAGGAGATGCAAGGTACCTAGTACAATTTAACAAGTGGGAATATATGTTTTGACTCTAAACACCCGTAGAATTTAATGCTCAAGGGACATTAATGTATTCCCACTGTCAGTAGCAAGGCAACATGCCACTGATGAATGCCAAAATAGATGATTTGAAGTCAATGAGAAGTTATCCATTGGAAGGAGTGCAATAAGGCGTCCCCCATCATCTAACATGAGGTATTTAAGTAGTAGAAGGTCAAAGATTTGGTAGGACAAACTAATTGATTCTGAAATTCACTTGACAAACAGGAAGGTAGACATACAAAATTCAATAGGATAAAACTTCCCTTGAACATAAGCATGATGCAAGAAATGACTATGGCTACATAGGCTCAAGAAATAACAAGACATAAGTATGTGACATATGAGACATCAATAGGCTTCTCCATAATGATTGGAAGAGTAACCAATCAAGCGAGACAATGCATAAATGAGTTCATTTTCCTAATACCATGCTAAAAACCCATCTTTCTTAGAAAAATGACTCAATAAAATGTGCTTTATTCAAAGGAGACATTATTGTCGCCATACACAAATAAAAACTTGACACTTTCCCATTTGTCTTTTTGGAATATTTTATTTTTTTGTATTTTTCATATTATAAAATCCTGAAAAAGAATAAAAGAATTATAAAATACAATGGAGGAAACAAGTGTGAGGGACAAACAAACTATTTTCAAGTGTAAGGAACAATCTTATGCATAATGCAATGAACACGAGTAGGATAAGGACACTAAGAGTATGTTTCCTCCCGGTAAATAGGTGTCAAGTTTGTAAAGGAAAAATGATTCAAGGCTTAATGCTAATAAGATTAACAATGAGGCTTAATAACAAAATTAATCTGGAAGCCAACAGTAGGCTCAAAAGGACAACTAGGAAAGATGCAATGCATTTACAACTTAGGACACAAAATGCGGTGAGAGTCCCCATAGGAAAATGGCTAGTAAAATAAGCTTAGGAAGAAGAATGAGTCTTCAACATGACGTGCAGAAACACTACCAAGTGACTATCGGTATGAAAAATATGTTAGCATGGCTACCATAAGGAATACATGATCTAAGCTAGAAGACCCATGTAAAGGAAAGCTCTATTGTAGATCAAATAACATATATATGCAGTAGAATATTAATTCCATATATCCGCAAACATACCCTAAGGTGTTTTGAAATTTAGTCGAATAATGCATATTGCAAAGGAAATAAAACATAACCTATATGCCAATTTACGAAAACATTACCTATCAAAATGACATTGAGGCAAAAAAAAATAGTCACCTCCCTATACAAAAATCCAACATAATACGCCAAGTAACCCTAAAATAGATTGACCATTAGTCTTCGAAAACAAAAAAATTATCCAACTATAGGAAAGTGGGTAAAAAATGAAATATAAATTAGGGTAAAAATTCATTTTTACCATGTCATTTAGAAAATTGGAAAAAATTGAGTTTTTGGTGTGCATACAACCTTGGTCATCAAGTGACAATTTCAGAGGTTGTGAGCAAAAATTCGAGGTGTTGTTAGATCCAAGTAGAAAATATTGATCCCCTGTTTCATTTCATGGTTCATTTCTTACATTTTATTTTCAGTTGTTTAGTCTTTAAGTAATCCATACTTGAGAGAAATGACATACATGTATTGCTTTGGTGTGGGGAACGTAAGAACCAATTCATATACACCCTTGTTATAGCTCAAATCATCACTTTTTCGTCCATGGCGACATTTTGAAAAGATGACACTTAAAGTTTAATTGTACATTAAAAAAATGACATTTATGGATGGAAGAGACTAGAATTTGACTCTTATTTACTGGCTCTAATCATTAGAAGTGAAACCCCAACTTTCTTCCATTCATTTTGAAGAGTTTCAACCCTCAAAAGAATTAGTTGCACCCTATGACTTAGTAGGGAGTGTATTTGTTTCCTACCTTTGAGCAAGGTGCAAATTCACATGTTGCATTTGTATTAGGTATGAATTCCCTCAAAATATTATAATAACCAAATTAAAATGAGGGAAGTTAGGAAGTTATGCAAACTAATTTACTTGGTTATAACTCCTTCAACCACTTGGTAACAATCCACGACTTCTTCCTTCAATATAAAAAGGAATGGAATGGACCAAGAGGGGGAGACACTCAAGATAGTAAGTTCACACTAGAGGATTCACTCACTATCATACCCATCTTTCCCTTCTATTAGTAAACCTTGTTGTTGAACCCCTATATCCCTACATACTGAATCTACTGCACTCAAGTACTTTCTCCATTTGATGTGTTTGGTGTATTGGAGTGGAGTTGTGGGAATGCAAGAGCAATAGAGACCCAAATTTCCAAGTTCGTTAAGGTGCCAAAGCAAATAAGAGGCATATCTTGTACTTTGTTTCACTGTTTCAATAGATATTTGACATATTTCCCTTCCCAAAATTCTCATTCAGTTTTGTGATTGATAAATGGCTTGAAGATTTTTTTTTTCATATTGAAGTTGATTAGTGATGTTATGCTATTTTCATTCTTCAATTCAGTACCATTCTTTACTTTTATTTCAATTTGGCTTGAGGAAGGTTGGTTCTATATATTTTGCAAGTTAAGGTTTTGGAAATGAAGAGTAAATATGGAAAGAAGAAGGAGCAACTTGGATCAACCATCATAAAAATGTGCACAAAACTTCTTCTTATCATCTTTAATTATTTTATATTTGCTTATTATCAGTTTGTATGCGGTATTATGCATGAGTATCGTTATTTTATTTGTACCAATAGAGCCTTATATGTTAGTCTCATTTTATTTATTATGTTGGTGATCTCCCCCTAATCATAGGATTAATTTCTGTACAACAGAGTTGGCGACTCTGCTAGGGAGAAGCCAACTTATGTGGGTCCTTTTCGAGTGTTTTATGTATTTTTTTATGGGAGTTAGAGTCTCTGTTAGGATTAGACATACACATGGCACCTTAAAATTTCAGTATTTTTTATTTTTCCTGAGTTTTTCTACCTTTTAGTCCACTACAACATCCATTTTCTAGCAATTTGTTACGCAACCAAGTCCTAGAAAGAACATGAAAAGAGAATATAGGCTAGGACTTTAATCCATGCCTTAATAAGAATAAAAATTATGAATAACAAGAATCTTTGAGGGGTAAACCTCCTTATACAATGTATTAAGTACACAAGACAAGATAAATGGAAATGAAACAAATGAAAATGTCTCCTTACTATATATAGGAGTCAAAGAGGTGCAATTACAACTAATGGACCCAAGCCAAAATAACTAATATCATAATAGTAATGAAAATTGCCAATAACGGACCCAAGCCAACATCAATAATATGTAATGAGCCAAAATATAGGGGGTAATATTCCAACATTTAGGGATTAACATGCCCCTTCCCTATAGACAAGTGTTGTTATGGATGCTTCTGTATGAAGGACTCATATTCCCATTTTGAATCTTCAACTGGTATGTTCTTCCAGTTAATGAGGTACTTAGTAATAACTAAATTGTGTAGTTATTTGGTCCTTATTTCAATGATTTTTTCAGGTTCCAATATGGATTTTACTTCTTCTTTGAGATCTAACATGATAGTTTGATTTGGTATCTTGTCTTCTATTACCTTCTTTAAGCAAGAAACAAGGAAAACTGGGTGTACATTTGAAGATGAAGGGAGCTCCAATTTGTAAGCCATACTACCAATCTTCTGCAACTCTTTATAAGGACCATAGTACTTGGTGCTAATTTATTCTCTTTATTTATTTTCTTAAGGGACATTTGTTTGTAAGGTTTCAACCTCATAAATACCCAATCCCCTTCTTCAAAATTCCTTTCATTGCGATGTCGACTTGCTTGTTGTTTCATCCTATTTTTTTTACATAGATAGGTCGTCCTTTAGTAACTAGAGAACTCCTTGATGGGGTTTTAGGTGATGTTCCACAACTTGAAATTTATATTTTCCTTTTAAGGTAGATGTGATATATGGAGGATGGTATCCATAAAGTGTCACAAATGGAGACATTTTATTACATATGAAAGGAAGTATTGCACCACCATTTTTCCAAAGATAACCATTTCACCCACTGTTTGTTTATCAAATGCAAAGCAATGAATATAACCTTCCAAACATTTGTTTAGTATCTCAATTTTCCCAACGGATTGAGGATGATACGAAGAAATGTGAGCAATTGGGTAACCAAAGAAGAAAATAATCCAGTCTAAAATTTTCGAGTGAAACTTAGATCTCTATCACTTACAATAATTTTCGGATTTCCTTGTAACTTCTAAACTGTTTCCATGAAGGTTGTAGCTATTGTACTTGCATTAAAATGGTCAGAGAGTGGACAAAAGTGTGCATACTTTGTGAGTCTATCAACAACCACCATAATAACATTCTTCCCTTCTGACCTGGGTATACCTATTATAAAATACATTGAGACTTCCTGTCAGTTAGCTGACAAGGTATTTCTAATGGTTGTAAAATACCTGTGGTCTTAACTATTTCAACCTTAGTTGGTTGGAAAACCAAACATTCTACCAAAACCTTTGAACATTATATTTAAGACCTTCCCAAAATAATTTATTCTTGACCCTGTGGTACGTTTTTAGGAATCCCGAGTTCCCACCTATAGGATCTCTTATATATATGTAATAAATCTTAACTTGAACAAAAGATCCTTTTGGAATTACACAGCTCTCCTATAGAAATAAATAAAATAATGCCATGTAGACAATATTTTAATATATAATTTATATTCTTTTTATTTTATCAAGTTATACAACATATGTCACTTTTATAGAGAAGATTCTATTTATCTATTTTAAATTAATTTATAAGCACAATATTTAAATTAAGGTCACTTCTAAATTTCTACACAGTGCAAATCCATAAGCTTGCACACAATGACTGAACATTGTGGAAACATTCATGCGTAAGTTTAATAAATTTTGTTAAGCCATTTTTTATTATAAAAATACCCTATCTATCTATTTTATATTTGAGTTAATTTATCATCACAATATTTAATAAATTTTGTTGACCGAATTTTTTGTTGTTGTAAAAAGACCCTATTTATCTATTTTATATTTAAATTAATTTATGAGCACAAGATTTAATAAAATTTGTTGACCCAATTTCTTTTATAAAAATATTATATCTATCTATTTTATATTTAAATTATTTTATTAGTACAAAATTTAATAAAATTTATTACCCCAAATTATAAGGGTTAAAATATTAATTTTATTTTTAATATTTAATACAATTTGGGTTATTTTGACTAATATAGGGATCAATATCATTAATAATATTCTCGCTATTTTAAATCATAAGGACTAACAAATTAATTATATTTTTAATATTTAATATAATTTTGGGTTATTTTGCCTTTATAGGGACTAAAACATAAATTTTATTTTTAATATTTAATATATTTTTGGGTTACTTGGACAACATTCATGTGTAGGGTAGGTAATTTTTATTATTAAAAAAAACTACCTATACTTAAATTAATAATTAAAAATTGCCGTGTAATATTAAAGTGACTAGTCATACCTGCACCACTTTTCAAAATTAAAGAACTTTGATTGGCTTACTCATTATGACAAGGATTTTTCCAAGGCCCATTTTATGTTGAAATTTCCTCTAATACGTTCTTACATATATATAAGCGATCCTCATACTATAGTGAATCATTTTTCCACACAAAATTATGTGATACACTAGGATCCTTTTGTAGCTTTTGAATGGGTATCCACATAGATATGTTATTCTTATATTCTTCACATTATACTACTACCCAATCGGGTTGTATAATCAAAATCACACAAAGTAATGCCTTACCATCCTCACTATTTTCTGAAGAGTGCATCTGCCACCACATTCTGGTTGTACCTTTTTTATACATGATCTCAAAGTCATATCCAACCATCTTAGTTACCAATTTTTGTTGCTCTTCTGAAGATAATATATGTTCATGTTGATGTATTTGTAACTTCGGAAGATATTTTGATGTATATTATCATTGTATGTTGTTGTACCCCCGTTGGAGATGTGTTTACCTCCTTGCGGGATGTCTTTATTGTGACTATACATTGAGGTATAACCTCCATTGTAAGTCGGGGAAATAGTCCCGAGTGTAATATCATGTAATGTGTATTTGGAGTTTCTCTAGGAGAAGATGACCTTGTTAGGGAAACTAGTCGATCCCAGTCATGTAAAAGGTCAGTCACTTGAAGGGTATAGATAGGGAGGCACTCTCCCTCATTTATACACACCTCACCTCACTAAAATTTGCATGAGAGAGAGAGAGGCAAGGGAGAAGAGATAGATAGCTGCTGAATACTTCTTATTACCGGGTTTGATCAGCTTATGACACAGTCTTCATGACTGTACTATTACGAGGAAGTTTGCGGGGTTTTCTCCTTAATGGTTTTCTCGGTGAAAATATTTGTTATTTGTGTATATGATATATCTTATGCATCTTGATGTACTTGTTATTATTTCAGACAAAGATCCTAATTAATCTAATAAGATCTAAGAAAAACTTATATGGTGTCAAAGCCTATTTGAAAGAAGGTACTGTGCAACAACGAAAACTAGGGCTTCCTACTTCAAGTTTTTCTCTCCACAGATCATCAAGAAAAGAGGGTTGGGATAAGAACATCTTGGTGGAGGCCATTTCATATTTGAAGAAGTCTCAATTTTGACTCTGCCACTCGTGTTGGGAGAAACTAGGGCACCAAGTTTTGAAGGCTTCTCACCTATTTTCAGAAAGTGACCCTCCTGAGAAACTTGCCTCAAGGAGGCACATCTTTCTATCCAAATAGAATCCCCAAAATCCAAGTTTTGAAAATTAGGGTTTCTATGACAAACCCTAGGTCAGCCAGCTCCAGAACCAGGCCAGAAACTACAAATTGGTAAGATATAAATCTTTGTTATTTCCATTTGAGGTTCTCATTTGAAAATATGACTCACCATACTCAGCTTGGAGGGGCTGATAACTTCCTAGCATGGAAGTACAGAATCTCCCTGATCCTTGAAGAAAATGACTTGGATTAGTACATCATTAAAGAGGTTCTAGAACCAGAGGGAGATGAGGCTAAGGATGCTCATAAGAGGAGCATGGCTAAGGCCAAGAGAATCATTGCATATTCTATTAAGGATCATCTCATCCCCCATGTGTCTTCATTCAAGACACCAAAGGAAGTATATGATTCTTTGACAAATATGTTTGAAGGAAAGAACATCAACCGAAATATGACTTTGAGGAACCAGTTGAAGAATGTGAAGATACAAAAATCCGATACTATATAGTCTTACTTCACAAGGGTTGCACAAATCAAAGAACAACTTGAAGCAATTGAAGAGAATGTCGAAGATAGAGAAATTTTAATGACTACATTGAATGGTCTCCCTAGATCATGGGACTCATTCATTCAAGGAATCAGTGGAAGAAGGAGGCTGATCTCTTTCAGCATAGTTCAAGAAGAATGTTCATAGAAGAAGATCGACTCGTGACAAGATAAGAGAAGATATGAGAAAATGAAGATCAATCTCTCACAGTTAACACCAGGAATAACTTCAAGAAGAATGATAAGAAGGAGAAATTTCATCATAACAAGAAGAAGGACAAGAAACAAAAGAAGACCAAGAGAGATCCTTCAAATGTTTGATGCTATACTTGTGATGAAAAGGGACATTTTGCAAGAGGTTGTCCCATCAGGAAAAATAGACACCATGTTCATATTTTCGAAGACAATGACCAAATAAAAAAAGGATTCATAAGAGAGAAGGATTATTTAGATGAAGAGTATGTGCTAATCTAAGCACTTACTGACACTATCTCACATGAAAGAAATGATTGGATTGTGGATATTGGAGCTTCTAAACACATGATGGGATAGAAGTAATCATTTGTTAATATGTCTAAACACGAGTCACCACACAAGGTGAAACTTGGGGATGATTACCAATACCCCATAAAAGGGAGAGGAGTAGCTTCATACAAGCTAGAATCTGAGAAATATTTAAAGATGAAGGATGTTCTATATGTTCCAAGATTGAAGAAGAATATTCTCTCCATCTCTGCATTAGATGCAAAGGGTATGAGAGTTTCATGCAACAATGATTGGAGAAGAAGATGGAGGCTTGTACAAGCTAAAGGGACAACTTGAACAAGAACTGGCTCATGAGTCAATTGAACCAAGTGAATTGTGGCACAGGATGCTTGCACATGTGCACTACATAGCATTGCCGGTGGCAAGCAAAGCAATTTCTAGACTTCCAAAGATCTAGGAAAAGTATGAAGGAATTTGCAAAGGATGTGCACAAGGAAAGAATGCAAAGAAGGCATTTTCCAGCAGTGAGAGCAATGCCAAAGGAATACTGGAGATAGTACACTTGAATGTATGTGGACCCATGTCTTCTAGCTCATTAAGCAGGTATGTGTACTATGTTTCCTTTATAGATGATTTCTCGCGTGACTTAGATATATTTCTTGAAAGGGAAAAATGAATTTTTTAGTAAGTTCAAGGAATATAAAACCTTGGTCGAGAATCAAACCGATAGGAATATCAAGACTGTACGGTCAGATAATGGTGGAGAATTCACCTTAGAATAATTCAAGGAACTCTATAGAGTTTCTGATAATAAGAGGGAATTAAGCACTCCATATAATCCTCAACAAAATGGTGTTGTGGAACAAAAGAACCGAACCATCATGGAAGCAACAAGAGAAATGATACATGACCATTATCTTCCTATGCACCTTTGGATGGAGGCAACAAGGACAACTGTGTATGTACAGAACTGTACTCCTCATCGAGTACTTGACAACAATACTCTGGAAGAATCTTTCACAAGAGAGAAACTAGAAGTCAACCATATGAGAATATTTGGTTTCCTAGTGTACATACATATCCCAAAGGAGAAAAGGGCCAAGCTTCATCCTTCTGGGAGGAAGGGTATATTCGTAGGATATAGTGATACATAAAAGTCCTACTAAATATACTTCCAAGGATTCAAGAAGATTGAAATCAATAGAGATGTAACCTTTGATGAAGACTCAACATACTTCAGATCCAGGAGGACACCTATTCAAGAGGATGAGTAACCTAAAGATACTAGAGCCTTAGGTATGGAAATTGGAGAAGTAATTCTAGAAGACCATGAAGATCATGACATGAGAAAACCACAAGAGCCAGTAGAGACAATCCTCGAGAAGGACTCCGACAAGAGGAAACCAACATGGCCACGAGAGCTCATACGAGAAGCATAAAGGTATGGTGCTCTAGAAGGAATACATAGAGAAATAAAAATGGAAAATATCTACAATAGATATATGTCTCTACTGTGTGACATCATTGACATAGAACCTTCCACCTATGAATAGGCTGCAGAAAATAAAGAATGGAAGGATGCTATGATCGAGGAATATCAATCGATCATGAAGAATGATGCCTTGGAGATAGTTTTGAGACCGAAAAAGAAGTATGTCGTGACTTTGAAGTGGATCTACAAGATCAAGCATTATGTAGATGGCAGCATAGATAAATACAAGGCAAGGTTCGTAGTACGAGGCTTCTCACAGAAAGAAGGCATCGAGTATGAAGAGACATTTGCACCAATGGTGAGGTACACTTCCATTAGGACCATACTTGCATTGGAAATAATTATGAAGTGGAAAATACACCAAATGAATGTCACGACAACTTTCTTGAATGGTGTAGTCGAGGAGGAAGTGTACATGGAACAATCACTAGGATTCGAGACACATGACATGAAGACCCATGTGTGCAAATTGAAGAAGGCCTTGTATGGATTGGAACAGGCACCGAGGACATGGTACAATAGGATGTATGTCTTCCTGATGAGCCCAGGATTTACCAAGAGTAAAGAAGATTATGACCTTTACTTCAATGTTGAATACTGAATGCCAATGATGGTCCTGCTATATGTCAATGACCTATTCCTAACATGTGAAGAGGAAGTCATTAAAGATGCAAGGAGGAGACTTGCTACAGAGTTCGAGATGAAAGACCTAGGTATGATTCACTACTTCTTAGGCATGGAGTTGTGGCGGAGTGCAAATGGGATCTTCCTTGGTCAAGGAAAGTATGCAGTGGATATTCTAAAGAGATTCAAAATGTTGGACTGCAAGGAAATAGCCACACCCATGGCATCTAACTTGAGGCTTCTGAATGATGCTTAATGTGAGTCAGTTGATGCTACAATGTATCGTTAGATGATTGGATCATTAATGTACCTACCGAATACAAGGACATACATATGCTTTGTAGTGAACACCCTGATCTAGTTCTTAACGGATCCGAGACATGTTCACTTTATAGTTGCAAAGCATGTACTAAGGTACCTAACAGGTATAGTGGATTATGGGCTCAAGTATGATGCGAATCAGAAGATTAACCTACACGATTATGTTGATTCAGATTGGGAAGGTAGTGCATTGACAGGAAGAGCACTTTAGATTTATGCTTTAGTTTGGGATATGGCACGATCTCCTGGTTCAACAAGAAGAAATCATGCGTGGCACTGAGTGCAACCGAGGTAGAGTATTTTACCGCTTGCTCGGCTGGTTGCGAGGAAGTGTGGCTACGAAAGATAATGTATGAATTATTTGATCTTCAGTTTGATGTGTCTTGTATCTTTTGCGAAAATTAGAGTTGAATGAAGCTTTCAAAAAACCATGTGTTCCATGACAATTCGAAGCACATCGAGATCAAGTTCCACTATATAGGGATATGGTGCAGAGAGGAGCAGTGAAGCTCCAGTACGTGGAAATATATGAGAAGATAGTTGATGTGTTGACCAAGCCTCTCACCAAAGTGAAGTTTGAGTACTTCAGAGAAAGACTTAGTGTGATCTAGAACGAGATCCCTCGAAAGAGAGAGTGATGTGTTTTAGCATAGCTAGAGAGATAGGTTATATGAGCATAAAATCCTAGCGAAGATCATAGGTTTCTTAGACATAATCAGTTCTGTAGGTTTCCCTTGGATGTAATAAGTCACGATGAAGCTTGCATGTTATCCTTGGATGTAATCAGTCTTGATATGTGTCTATGCTAGAAATAAAGGATGCATAATATCTCACATGGGAAATGAAACAGGTTGTTTGAGTGAGAAAAATCCTGGTGAAGCAGGATGCTCAGACATAATTAGTACTGTAGGTTTTTATCAGATGTAATCAGTCCTGGCAAATCTCGCAGGTTATCCTTGGATGTAATCAGTCTCAAGACAAATTATTCAAGTGTAAATATGAGCCTTGATGTGGTATGTAGGTTACTCGAACGTAATAAGTCCTATGGGTTTCCCAAATGTAAAAGGAGCCCTGGCATGGTACGTAGGTTACTTGGATGTAATACGCCCCGAAGGTTATATGAATGTAAAAGATCCTGGACGCAGGTTGTTCAGATGTAATAAGTCCTTGAGGTTGACCTATAACTTAAAAGTCCAGATGCAGCAAGTTGTTTAGTCATAATCAGTCCTTACATAATATATATATATATATATATATATATATATATATATGTATATATATGTGTGTGTTACCATGTTNTACAGTCACGAAGCATGTGAGGTGCACCTAGGCAGTTTTCCTTTATTGGTAGAACAAAGGTTGACCATGGGTGCTATGTGTGCTCTGTTTTGTTTTGTGCAGGACAAAATAAATGATCTGGATACGACGAGATAAAGGTAGTAGATCTAGGTTATTTCTATGGCAATGTAAAGAAGGTCCTGGACAGTTCCTACGTGAATGGCTTGCTCGAGATATGTTGAAGACTAGTATGAGAACTAGGCCTACACCCAACATGAAAAATGGGTGGCTCTGTATAAAATTTCGATGACAGATAGTATCGTTCGATGATCGATAATAAGATGATGACGGTAATAGCTATGATGATGACTCTATGACTTCACGATGATAACTCTGCTATGAAGACTTGACCAGATGTGTTGATGACCGTGGAAGAGAGAGAATACCTTCCTATTTAAGATGAAGTGTTGATGTATTTGTAACTTTAGAAGATATTCTAACGTATATTATCATTGTATGTTGTTGTACCCCCATTATAGATGTGTTTACCTCCTTGCGGGATGTCTTTATTATGTCTATACCTTGAGGTACAACCTTCATTGTAAGTCAGGGAAATAGTCCCCAGTGTAACATTATGTAATGTGTATTTGGAATCTCTCTAGGAGAAGTCAACCCTGTTAGGGAAACAAGTCATCCCCAGTCATGTAAAAGGACAATCACTTGAAGGGTATAAATAGGGAGTCACTCTCCCTCATTTATACATACCTCACCTCACTCAAGTTCATATGAGAGAGAGAGATAGACAAGGGAGGAGAGATAGATAGCTGCTGAATACTTCTTATTACTGGGTTTGATCATCTTATGACACAATCTTTGTGTGTACTATTCTAAGGAAGTTTGTGGGGTTTTATCCTTTATGGTTTTCCCCTTGAAAATCATTGTGTCTTGTGTATCTGTTATATCTTATGCATCTTGTTTACGTGTTATTATTTCAGAAAAAAGATCCTAATTAAGCTAATAATATATAACAAAAGCTAACAGTTCCAATAAGTACTTAATACTATCATGACCTATTTTTACCTTGAAGTGCCTACTTATTAGGTAAGGAATCCATTGCTTAATTGCATGTAGTATTTCCATCACTTCATTCTCATAAATGGGTTTCTCTAAGTTCTTTCCTTTGATTGGTCAACTTTAAATAGCAAGGGGCCATCCTTCTTTCATTAGAACAACACCGATTCCATTTCGTGAGGCATCACATTCCACAATTAAGGTTTTTGTGAAGTCTGGTGTGGTCAAAACAAGATCTTTTCACATTGCCTCTTTAAGTTGTTGAAATTCTTCAGTTGCATCTCGAGTCCATGAAAATGATCCCTTCTTCAATATTGTTGTTATATGTGTTTCTATTCTTCCATAGTTCTGAACAAACTTGTGGTAGTTCCCTATCAAACCTAATAATCCTCTAATATTCTTCAAGGTTTTGGGAATCAACTTGTCTATCATTGCTTTAATTTTTTTAGGGTCTACCTTGACACCTTCATGAGATACAGTATGACTCAAATACTCTACATTCATTACCCCAAAGAAACACTTGGAAGGTTTTGCATATAATTGTGTCACCTCTATTAGTTGTTGCACCTGTCAACATGTTGAACATGTGCTTCCCAAGACTTGCTATAGATTAATATATCATCAAAAAATACTAACACACATGATCTCAGGAAGGGCATGAAAATGGAATTCATCAAACCTTGAAATGTGGAAGATGCATTCATAAGGACAAAAGGCATGAACACAAATTCATAATGACATTCATGAGTTATGAATGTTGTTTTTTTGGGTGTCTTCTTACTTCATTCTAATATGATGATACCCTTAATGGAGATCCAACTTTGTGAAGTAAACTGCTCCATGTAGTTCATCTTACAATTCATTAATGATAGGAATATGAAACTTATTTTTAATGGCGGTCTTGTTGAGCTCTCTATAATCTAGACACATACACCATGATCCCTCCTTCTTGTGTACCATTACCAATGGTGTAGAAGAGGAACATTGGATAGGCCTAACTATGACATACTATAATATTTCTTCGGTCATACGCTCAATTCCACTCTTATGGCTATAAGGGTATTTGTAAGGTCTAATGTTAGGAAAACACTTCCTGGAATTAAGTGAATAACATGATCAAAATCTCAAGTAGGTGGAATATATTCAAATAACTTGGAGTTATTATCAATGACCGTTTGGATATCCAGGGAATAAGGGGCTTAGATGTTTGAACATATAATGAGCATAATTGTGAAATTACACCTTGATGTCCATTTTTTAACAATTTTGTCACACCATTAGATCTTATCACCTTGCTTGGCTTCCCTATGATACCACTTAATTCAAATTATTTTCCTTCTCTATAAAATTTCATGAAAAGTTCTTGAAAATTAAAATACACTATTCCCAATGATTGTAATCATTTATCCCCTAAGACAACATCAACACCTTCCATTGAGATAGAAATCATAGGACTATTCAATACAGGTTCCCCCATAGTAATATTTATATTATGGAATTTCCCTGAGCAATCGATAGTTCCTCCATGTGCAATCATTACTTGAAACTCTTGCGTTGGATATACAAAGCAATTGGGAACTTTGGCTAATTTACAATGAATAAAATTATGAGTATTACCATAATTAATCAACATTATTACCTTTTTCTTTTTGAGATATCCTTTGATATTGAGAGTTTGGGGAGTGATAATTCTAGTCAATGCATGGCATTATATGGTGGGAATATTTTCTTATATTTCTTCAGCTGGATATGGTTCCTGTTCTTTTTCTTCTTCCTCTCCACAATATATGTAGAATAATTTCTTCTCACCACACTTATTCTCCTTAATATACTCGATGTCAAAATTAAAGAAAATACCTTTTGCTCTTCTTTAATCCAGTTATTCAGGTGTCAACTTGTTAGCATCCTGTAATTTTCCCATGGTTGAGGTAGGAAGTCACAAGGGTAACCATTTAAACCAACCTTTAGACTGCATTCTAGACAGTACAGTTAGATAGGGCTCTCTCTTGTCATAGCAACAAATTCACATATACATTTAGCACTAAACAAGCAGTCAGAAGGATATATTTCTGATGTAAATTGGGTGTTAGCAGGTTTAAAGATGGTGGAACAGAAAGACAGGGTTAGCCATTGGGATATGGACTCGAAACCTGAGTCAAACAAGGGTATTATAGAGAAAATGAGAAAGGGAAATTCCTTTCTACTTTGAGGCAAAGTAAGTGTCACAAACAGTCAAACATCTTGAAAGGGTGATAGGAGAAAGAGGAATAAGCCCAGCAAAGCAAGAGACACCTATCTGCGGATGAATCTCTTGCACCACCTTTAGTAGAATAAACAACAGAGGCTAGTAACTCCAATGGAGCATAGGAGGTGAATTCCAGAGAATTTACTAGAAACACATAACAAATACAATGTCTGATACAAGGAGCGCTTAATGAAACAAGTTCCTCATATGCAACTAGAGTGCATTAGCAGAAAACCATAGAAATGCTCATGATAAAATAGGAAAACAGACTGAATGTAGAACACCATGATGAATCTCAGAAACACAAGAGAATATTTCTCATTAACTCTTCCAAGAAAGTTACAGGGGACAAAAATAAGAGCAGAACACTTTTCTGAATGAAAGTTCCGACCCTTTCCTCATCAATTGAGGATGTATCTATAGTTCTATGGCTCCTGAGACCAACCTTGAAATAGATCCTAATTCTGTTACAAAAATCAGGAAATAAATCCCAAATCATCATTTGAATTCTAACAGACACTTGATGTGCAAGATTCACCACGATTTTTATCTAATACAAGAAATAGGGGATCTCTGACATGCTGGGTTGAAAATGGAAATACATAATCTAAGAGTCACGATCGATTGTCTGAAAATGATTTTTTTAGAACAACTCTAACTATTTATTTCCCTAGACATAATCTGCATCATTGCATCCTATCCATGACCCAATGGCTCTTCGCACCAGTACTGCTCCTTTTCCCTCTTGCATATATGGCTATGCGAAGCCAACCATGGCCGTATATCTCCCCTACAAAGGATCTTAGCCACCACTTGATGTGGTGATTTATGCGATTTTGCGATGGCTTACCTCGTTAACCTCCTTGCACCTTTCCATCACGAAATCCCATGAAGATGTAGATCAGATTTCCTTCAGCTCTACACCGTCCAACTAGGGGGGTCCTATCGAATTTCAGAGCGGACCTTCTTACTAAAACACAAGTGCTTTTTGACTGCATAAAAAACTCTGAGTCGCTGATTTGATCCCCACCATATCTCCACTGTCCCGAGGTGCGGGGTCCATTTGCATTTTGCAGCGCCCCGTCTTGCTAACCTCCGTGTGCATTGCCGCCATGAACTCTTCTTCAACCATTGATCTATGGCACCTTTAGATCACGATCATTGAAATTTTGGGGATATAACCCATTTCGCAATCCTTCACAACTTATCTCCCCACACAACTATACTCCAGGAAACCCTTAGCAACTGTCGATTGTCATTGCGGAGCACTCTGCGCCATTCATTTAGACCACCACATACCCGATGGAACCTCAATATGTCCCCCATGATCTTATGATAGGGGGGTTTTCAGATCTTATTCCTTCTTCTATACTAGCCCATTCCCTTGTGAGTCGTTTAGCTCAAATTGGAGCTAATCCCACCTGCAAATTTCTTCAAAATTTTGCACCGGTACAAACCAGGTGCTAACAACGACTCCAATATTGGGGATGCTATCCTCCCTGTGAGGTAGCAAAGAACCCCGTAGATCATGTAGCCTATCTATTGGACTGATCCCACTCCTATCTCAAAAAATCTCCACTCTGTTCCGAAGTCTGCAACTGCAAAAATTTTCTTAAAAAGAAAAACTGAATGATAACGTCTCTTGGAGACCTTATTGCCTTCACCTCAAGCTTTAAGTCTGTCAGAGAGCCATCCACACATGCAATATTAAATGAAAATGGTATATATACAATGACAATGGGACTGGATTTTCTTACAAAAATTAATGTTTGAGGAGCCTCCCATTTACCGGAGCTTTTGATACCAATCTAGCCTCCATCTCTTATAACACATAAGTGTTTTTCCCTCTGAAGGCGACGATTTTGTATGGGCCCTTCCATAGGTGATCAAATTTTCCATGTTTCCCCTTCTCCTCGTGAGGTGTGTCCCATTGCAACACTACATCCCCTATATGGAAATCATCAAGTTTGGTTATTCTATCAAAAAATCTCTTTCATCTTATCCTGAAATTGCCGGGTTCCGTAAAAAATATGCTCCCTTTGTTGTTGTATCTCAATAAAGTGATACATCCTCCTTTTGGTAGGATGGGTTTCAATGTCCTCTTCTTGCAACAATCTCATTACCGACAAGCTCAAGGAGTTAGGAAAAATTACCTCTGAACCATAGACCAACTAGAATGGTGAGGTGCCTATGGACTTCTTCACACTAATTCTATCAACCCATAGAACATGGATTAGCTTTGTGTTCCAAGCTTTCTTATTTTCTTGCAGCAACTTCTTTATGATCCTCATAAGACTCTTATTTGAAGACTCTACTAGTCCGTTTCCCCAACAGTAATAGGCCGTGGAATTCCCCAACTGTATTTCATATTTGAAGAAGAAAGAGATCATTTTCTTAGATTTAAAGGCTGGAGCATTATTAGTGATTATCTTCTCGGGAACTACAAACCTTGACAGAATATGCTCCTCTTGAAACTACATGATCACTGTCTCGGTAGCCTGTCTCATGGGGATGGCCTCGATCCATTTTGTGAAGTAGTCAGTGGTGGTGAGGATCCATCTATGCTGTCTTGAAGAATGAGGATTAATTTCTTCGATAAAATCTAGCCCCCATTGCTGCAAAGGGTATTCAACTTGAATAGACTTCAAATGTAATGGCACCAATTTCCTCCTACCTTCAAAAATATGACATTTATGGCAAGAAACCACTTTCTTATGAGTATCAGAAAATATTGTAGGCCAATAGGATCCCGCTCTCATGATTGTTTTTACTATGGTAATCCAGTAGTGATTCCCCCCCACACTCGCCTGCATGAAATTCTTCAATAAGTCTCTTGGCCTTCTACTCGTCCATGCATATTAGTAAAACTACTCCTACCTCTTTCCAATACAACTTCTCGTTTAGGATACAAAACCTCGTTGATTTCTATTTGAGGAACACGGTCCTTGTTTTATCCATTCCCTATGGAGCCTACATATGCTGTAAGATGAAAATGACATCAATGTACCACGAGGATGATAGAAAGTGCTGACCTACTAGGGGATCCAGTTGCCTCTGAGGATTCTGCTCCTCAATTGACAATTCAGCAATCATGTGCAAGCTGAGAGTATCACAGTTGGACTAGGACATAATCTTGTCTAGCCCCTGGCCTTTGATCAACTTTGTGGGCTTGATTTCCAAGTCATATTCCAGCAGAACAACTACGCACTTTCCCTTTTGTCCCTCTGGATCAGGTTGAGTCAGAATGTTGGTGGGCATGTGAGCAACGATATGTGAATGTAGGATGTATACCTGAAAGTATTTTAAGGCCTGCACCAGAGAATAGGCCTGCTTGTCTAGGATATTGTACTTCAGGGGAGCATCTCTTAGGGTCTTGCTGTAGAAAGAAATGGGTTGCTCATGGCCTTCATGGTTCTTTTGTAGCAGTACCCCTACCACCATGTGTTCTAAGGCAAAGGAAATATGAGAAATTATTTGGCAAACTCAGGGCTTGCAAGAATAGGTGCTTTAGCTATGGCCTTATTTATGCTTTCAAAGGATTGTTTGGCTTCATGAGTCCACTTGATCTCTTAGTCCTTTCCTAGCATGCTGGTTATATATTTCACTATCTCAACAAACACAACTATGAATCTTCTTAGGAAATTCACCTTTCCTAGAAATGACTGAACCTTGACCTTATTTCGAGGGAGCTCAATTTTGATGATCTCTTCAACCCTCTTAGGATCTATCCTGATGCGCTCATAAGAGATTATACACCCCAACAAATTCCCTTCTTTCATAGAAAAGTACAAATTTTTAGGATTTAGGGAGATGCAAAACTTTCTACATTTCTTAAACATTCTCAATAGGTGGGCGACGTGTTCTTCATCAGACTGGGAGAAAACAATGATATCATCTATATAGATGACCATAATTTTGCCTTTCTCATCGGTGAATTATATGTCGATGGCCCTCTGAAAAGTTGCTCCTGCGTTCATCAACCCAAATGACATTTTAGCATACATGAAGGTTCCCTAAGGTGTGGTGTATGCTATCTTCTCTTGATCCTCCGAGTGTACCACAATCTGGTTGTAGCCTGAGAAACCATCCAGAGTGAAAATCCTCTGTGAACCCACTACTCTTTGTAAAATATGGTCCATTTTGGGGAGGGGGTAATGATCCTTCAACAAAACTCTGTTCAAGTTCCTGAAGTTAATGCATATTCTTATTTCCTGTTCTTCTTTCTAACATGGACTAGATTTTCCAGCCGGCATGAGAATCCGAGGGCCACACTGATTTTGGCCTCAAACAACTTCTTGATCTCCTTCTCTACCAGGGGTAACAGCTTGGGGTTCATCCTTATCAACTTTTGTTTGAATGGAATTTCATCCTTCTTGATCAATATGGTATGCTGGATGATGCTCATGTCATAAGCCTTAAGGTCCTTGTAGCTCCAAGAAAACACATCCAAATACTCCTTCATTAGTGAGATGTATCTTTGCTTGGATTCAGGTGAAAGGGTCCTCACTATTTTGATGATGTTAGGCTGTTACTCTGTCCCAATTTTTACATCCTCAACATCTTCATAGCTTGGGACCAACTGAGGTTCTCTGTGTTGATGTATATGTAACTTCAGAATGTATTCTTCTATGTATCTTATATATTGTAACCCGATGTTTATTCCGGGATGTCTCTATTATGTATTTGAGTC
>LPNX010796222.1:726239-857133 GCA_001517045.1 Pseudotsuga menziesii
CTCTGGACACATCATTAGGGTCTAAAAGCTTCTCTAGAGGAACTAGACCCTTGTGGATGGAATTACCTTTCAGGTGCAGAATCTCTTTGTCGCATAGATTGTTCACATATTCCTGTTGATCTTCAAACTCCTATAATTATAGCTCCTAGACCTCCTCAGTTTCACCACTCTTAGAATTTTCAACAACAACACCCTCCTCTTCTCGGAGACCCTCTTTCAGATCCACAATATGCATTTGTAAGGGTTCTTGCGTGGGAGGCACCCCCTCTCAAAGTTCATTTTCTTCATCACCAACCAATCCCTCAAACTCCCCAGTGAGAGTGAGGAAATTGTGGATTTTCTTATCATCCTCAAAGACCTGCCAGCTCTTCATGTTGTCTGGGATAGAGGGCCTATTGCTGCCTTTCACACACGTGGGGGGGAACGTGGAAGAAATATTCAAGCTACTCTGTGTGTCCTTGGGGGAAAGTCTCGAGTCAAGGCTGTCACCTTGTTCTTGAATCTTCTGTTTAGGAAAACTCCTAACGAATCAAAGGGGGATAGACCCTACGAGTTACTAAGGCTGGTTACTTAGATTATGATGAGTAACTTTTTTAGGAGTTTTGACAAATGAATTTGACACAAGATATTTGCAATATTTGTTATACCAAAACAACATAGAAATCAAAACTTGATAAGCAGTAATGCAGAAACATATGATAATATCAATTAGATCAGTGCCAATAATGGAGTCCACAAATGAGATTACTGTTGAAATACAAATGGGTGTTGCAAGTTCTCTTGGTCAAATTTTAAGTTAATGTATGATGAGTTGATTAAATTAGGCGGGGGGACTCCAGATATACCCAGGGGGTACTTGGAGTATGTCCAAAAATAAAAACCGCTATGGCTACCCGCAATGAATGTGTGGGATGAATGGAGTCTCTGAGCCTTGTGTTCATAATACACCCGCCAGGGTGTAACAGAGATCGGTGCCACGAGGTCACTGCCCAGTAGTTCCGACTTCCTTTGGGTATTTTGCCACCATTTACAGTTTAATCGAGGCGTTGGATTTTTTCCTTAGGTGGTTAATTGGGGAAAGTGAATCCTAATTATTCTAGTCACTCGCATTGCTTTTGATGCAGCTTGACTGATCGGATGAACTGCAGCCAAGTGCAGAGCATACACACTGGAGTCTAGTCAAATTTTTAAGGATTTTAAGCTGTGTTATTTGTTAAAAAAAGAATCTCCAGGAATCTCTTTTAGTCCAAGTGGAACTCAATTGGGAAAGTGAGGAGGGATTAATTTTATATGATAACAAATAAAAATAAAACAAACATCAAAGACAACTCACAGGCTATCTAATTAGTCTTACCACACATCTCTTTCCCGTTTCGGGTCAATCGGGAAGTCGTGGGGTAAGTAGTATGATTACTTTGAATTTTTGAAAGATATTTAAATTCTTATAATTCAAAGTATACAATGCTTCAATACAATACAAAACTAGAAAAAAGAGAAAAAAATGCAAAAAACACAAAGCACAGGATCTCCCCTAGGGGACGGGGAGCGGGCTCGAAAGAGCCTACTCAAAGTAATTATTTTTATTATTAAGGGTTAAAAATATCAGCAAATTAATTGAAAAAATGCCACTTGGTTCTTATACTGAATGGACCCAAGGGCTTACAAAGTACAACAATAATGATTACGGAAGATGGGGAGACCCCTGGGGGGTTTTGAATGGCCCAAAAATCGATTTTTGGACATCAAATCCTCCTATTTTTGGATGAACCTACTAAAAACCAGTAAGATTTAATTAGTGTAAAGTTCCCAAAAACACTTTAAAAGTGTCTTTGAACAACCCCCAAAAAACTACCGAAAAAGACTAAGTTAAAGTACTTTTTAAGAAAAGACAAAAATAACTCAAGAGGACAAGTCCTCTTGAGGATCTTGGCTAGATTTGGGGAAGCCAATGCAATGTGCACTTTAGATGCTGGATTTAAATTTTAATAAAGAAATACTATTCACTTTAAACAAGATTTTGATTTGGCTTAAAACTGCTTATAAAAAATGAAAGACTTTTACTGCTAGATCTAGTTTTTAAAGAGAAAGAACTTGAATCTTTTTCTTAAATGAAACTAAATCTATGCATGCAGCTCCTATATGTTCATATATAGAAATATATCAGATTTGAAAGATCAGATCTAAAATATAAAATCCAAGTAACCAAGGAAATGTTGATAAAAAAGGATAAAGAGTGAAGAGGTGGCTTGGTGCCCGAATGATCAACCGTGGAGCTTTCTGGTGGAATGTCGAGGGACTATGCCTTTGAGAAATTTTGGAGAAGTCGAGGAAGTAAACTAGATCAACACCCTCTCCAAGCTAGGACCAAAATCTTGCCAAGATGACTGTGAGATCCGGTTAATACATAAACATAGATATTAGAATAGCACACATATAATCTTATAAAACATGTTAAATCTAGATCTCTAGACATGCATAAAAGAAAAAGCGATAGCAAATAAAATTTTTAAAAAATTCTTTTCCTATCAATATCATAATAAAATCATTATCAATATTTTAGCACTGGATCCACAATATCATAATAAGAAAGTTATGAACACAGATACAGGTTACCTCAGTGAAACATGGCAATCATTCATCCACACAAAATGACATGAAACCATCTTGCCTCCAAATATTTTCTTTATTTCAACAAAAAGGATGATCAATACAATATTACACAATAGAAATCCTTTATTCCTAGCTCTAACTAGCTTGGAAGAGGAAAAAGCTATTTTATTTATAGCCAGATTGGCCAAGAGGGGCACATGCCTGATTGAAAGAGAGACTGAAGCTGACAGAGAGTCAAGCCGAGCCTGATCTGATGGTGAAATGAGTCTAACTGGACTGGAACTGCAAATCAGAGTGACATCTCACTCAGTAAACTGACCCATCCATCAAACAACGACCATATTGATCCACATATGTGGAAGAGAAAGAAAGGAGGGCACAACACCTAGATCTGCTTGAGCCTGTTAAGGTCCTCTTCAGCCCTAATCCATGCTTCAATCAAGGAATGGGAACTCCCGGTCAATCTGAAGACAATGAGACTAATTTCAGTCAAATCAGAGTAAAATCCATTGATTTAGGAATTTGGATTTGCTCCATTATTTAATTAATTTTTAATTAAATTAATTAATATTTGATTTTTTTGGATTTTCTCACTTGAGTGATGGAAAAATCACTCAAAAATTAGTAAAAGTGGGTTTATGGGTTTGCCGGGTGCTCTGAGTTATAAAATGAGAACCCCCACGACTCAAGCTTACTTTTAACCCCACTTTTATTACAAGACCAATTTTTCCATTTAGACTATTAAAATATAGCCTATGTTTTGTGGAAAAATTAAAACTAAAAAAAACAAAAAACAAAACCTAGGGGTACTTAGCACATGTTCACATGACTCGACCATAATTCCTAGCATGTTTATACATTGACACACAGAATCTAATAACCTCAATACGCCTAAATGCCAAGCCGACCACCCCAACTTTGGAGGTATTGAGTGAAAAACTTAGAAATTATCGGTCGTTTATTCAACAACCAATAATAACCAAGGGGAAAAACACTACGGGCTAATCGGATTGATAAATAAAGTCCAAGAGACCGAGTCTTTTACAGACACTACCATTCCAAAACATTTTATTACAACTCCCCCAAGGGGGTATGAACATGTGGTAGATAAAAAAAACACTTCCCAGAAGCAAGTTTGAAGGTCTTCTGAAGTCTGAACAAATCATTTTTGTCCGGTTCAACCAGGATCACTTGATAACACCAACTAAGTACAACTTAGGTGGTAACAGGTCTTATTCCTCAATTCAATTTCATATTTCCCTACAGGGTGCATAGGGACCTTGAAATCTGCTGCCGAAGTGGATAGGGAATCAACCACACAATTTTGTACTCTGGGGATGAGATTGAAACTGCATTCTTCTAAGCATTCAATGAGGTCATGGGAAGCATTCCAATAAATCCTCATCCTGATACTGATACTCACCCATCATTTACTTAATTACTAGCTCATAATCTCTGTGCAACACCACCCTATTGACTTGGATCTCCTTCAAAGCCAAAATTACTAATATCATAGCCTTGTATTCCGCTTCATTATTCGTACAGTTGAAAACAAGATTGTAAGAATAAGTCAAAGCTCGCACTCCTGGGGGTCTTACCCATATGCTAGCTCCTACCCCTTCTTTGCATGCCGATGTATCGAAACTCACCTCCCACACCCCTTCTAGCTCCTCTTGAGTAGGCACGAAGGTGACATTTAGGAAACAAGAACTGTCTTCCTCCCCTCTATTGAAGAAGATGGCAAATCCCATCTCTATATCCACCGAATATATGGGGTGATTTTGTGGCCTCTTAGCATTGGTTACCATATAAACCAACTTTTTTTCTTTGAACAACCTTCTTTGTATCCCAAAGATAGGGATGGTAGCATATGACATGTCTATCTAAAGGGCACCTTTGAGCTTGGCTGCCCATGATATTCACAATAGCATTTCGAACATAGGAGGGATGTCAGGACTCAGCCACCACCACGTTCATGACAAGGGTTTTGGCATGGATTTTGGCTAGGGAAATGACTAAGTCTTTAATTAAGCCTAGGCATTTGACTTTGTTAAAGTCAAAGGAAAAAAGGTATTTGTAGGGTCTGGTTACTTCCAATCCTAGTTCATCCATGATTCTTTTGGGCATCAGATTGTGAGAGGCTCCTAAATCAAGCATGGTGTTGTGCAGGATGGCATTATGTATGTTCATGCTAACATAGAAAGGGGAGACTTATTCATCAGAGGGATCATCTACATGGGGTCCAAAAAGGATGGCAGGCCTATCATCTTGTAGATTTAGGCTATCAGATATGGCAGAGATATCTCTAGGGGGTTTTAAAGCTCTGGCAATTTTAGATTGATATTTTGAATTTATTAATAGCTCAGTGAGGGGAACAAATATTTTTATGTTTGCAATTTCATCCTCGAGACTGAAAGAAGTCTGTCCTTGATCAGATTTGCTAGGATTGTCCTCTCTTATTTCCTTCACTTTGGGATCTAGAATATTTTTGGGGTTGTCCCTGGTGGGTGGGTTGCTTTTAGGATTGATAGTGGAAGCCTTGTTTCCTACATCCTTATTCCTTACGACATGGACATATCGACTCCTCAGGTTAATTTGTCTCTGCGTATCCAAGACAACGAGCTGATATCCTCTCCTGAAGTCGTCTGTCTCGTCTGGGGGAACCTCTCCCCTCTCGAGACATGCATCATCATGTTCTTCTTTGGTGAGGAAGGTGGTAGGAGAGTCATCATCCAACTGATGGATTTCATCTTTGGATTGATTTTCCCCTTCCCGATCCATGAAATTTTCCAGAAAATGAGGTATGACAGGTGGGTCTGGAGGGTTCCTTTGCCTATTTTGGATAACTTGGGGCCTCCGAGCATTTTGATTCCTATTTTTTTGTTCCTGATTTTCCCTGGGAGGTGGTTTCCATCTACAGAGAGCCTCTCCATCATCCTTTCCATGGTTCTCAACATTATATCTATTCTGGCCTCTTGTGAGCTAGAGGTAGAGTGATGTTCAGGTTCTTTGTATTTCCTTCTCTCTCCCTCATCTCTTCTCCACTCTCCATCCTCCCTTCTCCTTTCTCCATCCTCTCTTCTCCATTCTCCCTCATCTCTTTTCTTCTTTCTTACAATGACCAAGTTTACCTCCACCTCTATGGCGTCTTTCATCATGGCTTCCAGGGAGGTTGATCTTCTTTCATTTAGCCACAAGGTAAACTCACTATCAAATGCTTCGATGTATTGGAGCTGAGCAGAACTAATTTGTGGTTCAAACTGGGTAGGAATGGAATTGTATACTTTCATGAAGCTGTCAAAGAATTCTTGGATGGATTCAATCTCCTTTCTCCTCATGGAGTGATATTGTGACATATACATCTTGGGGTTCTTCCTTTCTGCCCATTTATCCCTGAAGGCATCTTCAAAGGCTCTATAGTTTTAGATGGAGCCAACTGCGAGGATTGTGAACCATCTTCTCACCTCTCCAGCAAGGCATTGGGAAAACGACATGACCTTCACATCATCATGGTCCACTTCTTCTAAATTGGTCTAGTTAGAAAACCACTCCAAGTGTTCTTCAGCCGAGTATCCCCTATCCCCATTAAATTGTATGATCCTTCGGGAATAAAGAAAGGGAAGGTCATGAAGCATAGAAGAGAGTTGTAAGGGATCAAATATAGCCATCCTTGGTGATACAACAAGGTTTATAGGGGGATTTAAGACTGGTGTAACATAATTTGGTAAATTATGGGGGACGCCGAGAGCTATGAAACTGGAAGATGAAGGTTGATTTATCTCTTGAGCAGTAGGAGACAAAAAGGTGGCGACAGATTGCCTTATGATAGAAGAGCTTAATCGAGTTGAATCGGTAGTAGGTGTAGGGAACTCTGGGTTAGGTAGGTGTTGGAAATTTTCACCTAGAGGCTCCGAGGTCAGGGGTGACCAAGAAATGCGGTGAAAATCAAATGCAGAGAAATCCGAAACCAAGTCAGAGAGGTTGGATTCAGATTTAGTTCTATGGAAGGTTAGTCCAAGATCCTCGATACAATATTCAGATATATCACCAACATAAATCGCACCTTCAGTAGAGAAGGAGAGATTTCTAACTAACCTTTGCAGGTTATTGGCTCGTCGGATTAGAATTTCTGGATCAAAGAATTCCTAGAAGGATTCCATGTCAGGATTTATCTACATGTGGTTTCTTCAGGCTACCAGTATTTCCCAGTGGAGTCACCTTACAAATTCATGTGGAGTCGCCAGAGCATGCACAACCAAATCTATGTCTAGGAACAACTGCTCAACCGAGTCATAGAGCTGAAACCATGTCGTTTTTCCTAGGGATAATTTTCTCTTTCGTTCCCTGGAATCGACGGCAATATGTTAGCACCCTGTAATTTTCCTATGGTTGTGGTAGGAAGTCAGAAGGGTAACCATTTTAACCAACCTTTAGAATTCATTCTAGATAATACAGTCAGAGAGGGCTCTCTCTTTTCACATCAACAAATTCACATATACATTTAGCACTAAACAAGCAGTCAGAAGGCTAGATTTTTGATGTAAAATGGGTGTTAGCAGGTTTAAAGACGGTGGAACAAACAAATAGGGTTAACCATTGGGCTATGGAGTCGAAACCTGAATCAAACAAGGGTATTAAAACAAAAATGAGAAAGGGATTTTCCTTTGTACTCTGAGGCAAAGTAAGTGTCACAAATAGTCAAATATCTTGAAAGGGTGATATGAGAAAGAGGAAGAAGGCCAGTGAAGCAAGAGGCACCTATCTGCGGATGAATCTCTTGCACCACCTTTAGTAGAATAAACAACAAGCGGCTAGTAACTGCAATGGAGCATAGGATATGAATTCCATAACATTTACTAGAAATGCATAACAAATGCAACGTCTGATACAAGGAGTACGTAATGAAACAAATTATTCATATGCGACTAGATCGCATTAGGAGAAAAACACATAAATGATCATGATAAAACAAGAAAAAAGACCGAATGTAGAACACCGTGATGAATTTGAGAAAAACAGGAGAATGTTTCTCATTAACTCTTCCAAGAAAGTTATAGGGGACAAAAACAAGAGCAAAACGCTTTTCTGAATGAAAGTTCTGACCCTTTCCTCATCAATTGAGGACATATTTATAGTGCTATGGATCCCGAGACCAACCTCAAAATAGATTCTAATTATATTACAAAAATAGGGAATCAAATCCTGAATCATCATTCGAATTCTAACAGACTCTTGATGTGGCAGATTCGCCATGATTTTTATCTAATATAAGAAATAGGGGATCTCCGACACCTTGGGTTGAAAATGAAAATCCGACGTCTGAGAGGCATGATCGCTTGTCTAAAAATGATATTTTTAGAACAACTCTAACTGTTTATTTCCCCAGACACAATCTGCATCATTGCATCCTGTCCATGACCCAACTGCACTTCGCACCAATATTTCTCCTTTTCCCTCTCGCATATCTGGTTATGTGAAGCCAACCATGGCCATAGATCTCCCCTACAAAGGAGCTCAGCCGTCACTTGATGTGGTGATTAGTGTGATTTCTTGATGGCTTACCTCATTAACCTCCTTGCACCTTTCTATCGTGAAATCTCCTGAAGCCATCAATTAGATTTCCTTTAGCTCTATGCCGTCCAAATAGGGGGGTCCTACAAAATTTTGCAGTGGACCTTCTCGCTAAACCACGAGTGCTTTATGACTGTGAAACAACTTTGAGCCACTGATATGATCCCTGCTAGATATCCACCATCCCTAGGTGTGGGGTCCATTTGCATTTTGCAGTGCCTCGTCCTTCTAACCTCCATGCACATTTCCACCATGAAATTTTCTTCAACCGTTGATCTATGGCACCGTTAGATCACGATTGTTGAAATTTGGGGGATGTAACCCATTTCACAATACTTCAAAACTTATCTCCCCATGCCACTCTACTCCGTGAAACCCTTAGAAACCATCGATTGTCATCATGGAGCACAGGCTGCGCCATTCATTTAGACCACCGCATACCCGATGGAACCTTAAGATGTCCCTCATGGTCTTATGATAAGGGGGGTTTCAGATCTTATTCCTTCTTCTATACTGGCCCATTCCCTTGTGAGTCATTTAGCTCGAATTGGTGCTAATCCCACCAGCAAAGTTCTTTAAAATTTAGCACCGGTGAAAATCAGGTGCTAACACAACATTTGAGGTGGGTTACAAGAAGGAACATTATTCTCTTTATATGTGTTAGATGCGGCTCTTCTAGTATCCATCGCCATAATTTTACTTTCCACCTTCCTTGACAAGATGAAATCCTTCTCTAAGGATGTTGGTTAGAAGATACGTACATTATGTTGGATCTTATCCTTCAAGGCTCCAATAAGGAGAGACAACAAATTATCATTTGGTATTCTCTCACTTTTTAAACTGTTGAATGTGCTCACTTACAGTACCTTTTTTCCTTAGATTTATAAATTGGATAAATAAATAATTTCTCTTAACATCATCATGATATGAATTCAATTATTTTGTTAAAATGGAGCAAGATATCATGGAGTTCTTTTGCATTCACAAAGCCATTGGTACCACACAAACTACTCAAGTTCTAAATATAAATATGGAATAGGTACCTTTTGGAGATTTGGCACTTGGTGTATATCGAAGAATTGCTCCATATCAAATATCCATTTTATGGGGTTCTTGCTATCAAACTTCCTCATGTAAATCCTTGGGAGTTAGATACCCCTTGGGGACCATCCCTAGTTTCTCCCATGGAATATTCTTATTAATGGAAGGTTTATCAACATGTACATTATATTTATCTTCTTGAGTATCCTAGAACACATCATCACCCGTAGGGAGATTATCCTTTGAAATTCCTATGATATTAGTAATATTTTTCATATTTTCCTCCATATTATTATCCATATGTTCCATAATATTCTAAATTTGTCCCATCCTTTCCACTATATTAAGTAAATCAACCATTTTCACAGAACCGTTAATCATATCTTCCAACTTTGACACTCGAAAAGATAGGTCTTCACTTTCATCGTAGGTCAGGGATGAATTCTCAAGTGGTTTGATTAAAGTGTGATTTTATCCACCTCATTTTGGTTGAATTTTGAACAACATAAATAGATATCACACCTTTGGTTCACCTCAACTACTAAAAGTTATTAAAATTTAAAATGACGTACCTTTTTCAAACCCTAGTTTGAAGTCTTATTTTCTATCCAACCTTCTTGTAGTAGGGCTTTCACCCTAGCTATGAGCAGAAACATATACCCTCTATCTATAGGACGGAAGGATAGGGTCTCTATGGATGGAAGAGAAACCTGCAGGAAAGGATTAGTGAACCATACAAAAATCTGCAATAAACCTGTTACAGAAATGAACAAATAACAACCTTGCAATGAAAATGTTAGCAAAAAACTAAGTTAATAATAAGAAACACACATTATGCCTTCTGGTTTTGATGAAATGGGCCACCATGCCCTAGCAGGAAGCTACCTCTCCATGGAATGGGATTTGGCTAACAGAGCAAGTGAGCAAGAGGGGTGAATGGCTTGAGAGAGATGGGCCTCAAGGCACTCACATGGGCAAAGTAATGGTAGGAAAATGAGGAAAGTTTTGAGAGTGACCCCCACCCTTGTATTTATACTTTTTTCTTCTTCTTCTGAGTTTTAGGGTTTTAAGCCCTTGGTCAAGGCCACAGGGACTTCAATTAATGAACATCTCACACAGCATGTGCAATCATGGGGTATTAAAGAATACCCTTAATTTCCAGAGATATTGACCCAAACTCTTTTTGTTGAAACCCCTCCCAATACTTAAAAACTCCTCCCCACCCCTTTTTATACCTCAATCCTTAAAAAACCACCCTACCCACCCCCACCTTAAACCCCTCATCCCCCCAATACCTGCAATATATTGGTTCAATTTTTAATAATTTTAAAACCCACAATATGAATTAACGTGATAGGATATTGGTCAACAAGTGAAGCCCCCGTGGTCAAGGCTTTAGCCCCTTTTTTGGACTTTAAGCCCTTTTCAGCCATTCTTTAGCTCCTTTAGGGGTTTTAAGCTCTTTTTAGGGGGTTTAGCCCATTTTTGGAGGTTTTAGCCCCTTTAAAAGCTATTTAGGCTCTTTTATTGGTTTTTAAGCCCTTCTTGGTGTTTTTGAGCCTTTACAAGGGCATGGGGGTCAATGAGGGTAGTGGAATAGATGTCTTTGTGTGGTGTAGTTCATGTAGAGATAATCGGGTAATTTTTTGGGTTAACAGATTGCCCCCTGAAGTGTGAGGGCAGGAGCTCATCGTATGGTTGACAAATATCATCGGATTTTTTGGGGAGAGGTGGTGCTTCCTGGGATGGGACATGGTGGATTTTGGTTTTTGTATTAATATGATTCCCATAAATGGGTGAGCTACAAATAATGTGCGACATGTATATGGACGAGGTGAGAATCCCCATGCTCATAACGATGTCAAAATAATAATGTGATCTAAGCTCTACAATGCAAGAGATGATCATGTACAACTGTTGTTACATAGGGGTTTCCTCGATAAGAGGCTTAATACAATACTGATATGAAGAACTGCTACATTGGACCCATGGAATTCTCATGGAATGCTATATCTTCATGACTGATGGTCTATTGGATCTAGAATGGTACATAGCTATAGGGACTTACTAACGGAGAATCAGAGTCTTTGTGGTACAATGTGTTGCATCAATCATGATTTTATATCGAAGCACTATTCTGGGGCTTCTAACATTGTCTCCAACGCAACCCGAAAATCACAAGGGACATGAACCTGTTTGGGTCCCTCAATGGACTCATCAATGTGCTAGAGTCAGGTGACATAAGGGGTCTTTGACCAAATATTGCATGGACCAATACCCTGTATGAATCTAAATGGTGCGATGTTGTAGCTGGAGTCGAGCACATGAGACACAACCATCCCGAGAGGCCCTAAGGACTCCTCTCAAGTGGTCCAAGGAACTCATCAATGAGGTTAATGAAACCAGGATACAGGGACCTCTAGAATATATGTGTTGTCATCAACAGAGGGAGACTTGCAACTAACCAAGGCAATGGTGTTTCCTTGACAAGAAATGCGAGGGAGATAACCAAAGGTGTGAGACAATATGGGGACTAACACACTGAAATGGGGAACATGGGCAGGGAATCACATGGGACTCAAACTTCCTTTTTTCAGTGTATGACGGTAGGGAAGACTAGGAAACAAATAAAACTAACTCCTTGTAAAGGGATCATAGCTTTAATACCAGGGGTGGAACTGTAGATGGGAAATACTTGGGGGAGGTAGACATGTATAGGATTGATGTGATCCAAGGAAGACACATCACATAATACTTTGAACAAAGGAGACCCAAAGTAGGAATGTTGCCAAACTGTTATATGTGGGGTGGTGTCTAAATACACCATTATGGTACGATCTTGTGGATTTTTGGTGAGCCCAAGAAAGTAAATGCTCGACGGTGCTTTCAATTTTAAAGAGTCTGAAAGAATGAAGAAGACTCCAATGGGGTCTCTTTTTCATTGATAGTCTCTTGTGCCCGAAAAAGGTTAAAAGTGTGCACAGGAGAGCTCGCCCATATTTGGGGGATGGGAGACTTATTTACCATTGGTATTCCAATCAGGCCGGAAAAGGTTAAACCTATACTGACTGGACGATCATTCAGATACTTTTATGAGCATGAATGATACCAAGTTTGCTCGACGATATTTTCTTGATGAGAAGGATGGAAAAGAGCTTAACGACAACCCATGGTGATATTTTTCGTAAAGTTTGTCCCCTTTGCCCGAGAAAGCATAAAAGGATACAGAGGGGAACAATATTGGATTAAATGTGCCAAGGTGGTCCTTTTCATGCAGTAGTCTACATGGTTCACAAAAGGAGATAAATGAAGCTATGTAGATTCCCTTTCCGATCCTTTAACAAGTGGGAAAGGAAGCAGAGTCACTCAACAATCTTTTTATTCTGTTAGGAGTCAGAAAAGAGCTTAACAGAAACTCTGGTATGGTCAACCGATCGAGGGGGCACTAATGGTTCTCCTCTTTTAGGATAATGGACAATGGTCCAAAGGTCAACCATGCAGTATGGATGGAGCAGGTGGCTCTTAAACATACCAATACATGCATGGGATGAATCACGGTAGAGGCACGTGAATCACTACGGTAGAGGCACGCAGACCGAGGTGGCTCTCAGACGAAGGTCAGGAGAGTCTTGTGTGATCGACCCATACCAACTTGAGGTGGATGGATTGGACTGTTATATGCTAAATAATAAAATGAGCAGGTGAAATGATATTGCATGATGCATGTAGAAAGTTATGTGCCAAATGCATGTAAAATGATGTGCCTTCCAAGAGATGGTCTGGAATCCCACATAAGTTGCGGTGGTGTAGGCATAGGTCTGGGGGCAGTTATATTTCTAAATGTGTGCCAACATGATCCGACCTCTAAGAAGTGGTCCAAAACCCTGCATAAGTTGCGAGGGATGGATATGATACAAGTATAAGTCTGGAGACTAGCATATGACGCAAGTACAAGTCCAAAGATATTGGTATAACAAAGTGGTACGCAAACCGAGGTAACTCGTAGGATGTAGCCCTGAAACTTACTCACTGATCATGAGACTATGGTCTCATTGAAAGATGGAGGATGGAATTCTGAACCCGGAGGTGTGAGGGGTGTCTCAAACAGACTCTAGGTGACTCTAACTAGAAACTAATGGTGTTTCCCTTAGTGTAGTGATGCACAGGAAAACTCTAGACCAAATGGGGGCCTATGGGTACGGAGATAGCTCAGCGTACAATGTGCGATTTGCATGGTGATGTTAAGCGTAGAATCTCTTTAGGTATAGCGTGTTATGGGGGTTCTCCAAGAGTTTTCCATTAGAGTCAACAAGAATGTATGCCCCTTTTTTGAGGCAATGGTGGACCCTAGGAGATGGCACGTTGGGACACAAAAAACACACTTGAAAGGGTTGAAGCAGATTTGGTACTTGCGACATCGCAGGAAGGCTTGCTGCAAGTCATCCATGTGTTGTGCTTGATTGTGTGACCGAGCAAAGAGGTTGTCAAGATAGACCAACATGATGTGGATGAGGTCACGGAAGCAATATGTCATGGCATGCTGGAAGGTGGGTCCAGCGTTCTTTAGGCCAAAGGGAATTACTCGATATGCAAATGTGCCCCATGGGGTTATAAATGCAGTTTTGTAATGATCTTCTTTCTGGATCTGAATTTGGTTGTTACCATTTTTGCTGATTAAATAACACATTTAAACACATATTTTATTATCTTTAGTATGTTTTATGTCGTGTAGATCGTTATTTCAGCACAAGGTAAGAACAAATTTGATGTTATTATAACTTTGGTTATTAATATCATTTTTATGATTTTATTAACTCAAAAGTATATTATTTAAAGCATATTTAATGTATTATTTGATATGTATATTTGTTTGGATATTTTATAGTTCGTTTGGGCAAAATTAACATCAAAACACATTCAACCTTCCTTTCGCACCATATTTGTAGCTCATGATCCGACTTGGCGTTTGGCTCGCTCATCAGCTTATGCACTGTTAACATCCAATATCAGGCATTAAACGTTGAAGAAGTCTGCAAATCATTTTGTTGACCACGTGCCCAGGTGATAGCATAATCAACAATCTAGAAGGATGGCCAGTGCATTGATTTCGCCATCCTGTTTTCACTGCTCACGCATTCAAAGGAGGGAACATTCTAGAGAATTGTTGCTATCACAATGGTGTTGCTTACCACCATGTCACTAGCCCACGCATTCAATTGAAGAAGCACCCTCAATCTAGAAACCTATCATGTGTGCTCTTCCCTGTTCACCACAATGCCATGTTTTCCCTAGATCAACACACATCCAGCTCACGGCTTAGTGTTCCGTTCAGCTCTCCCATTAGCCTACGTGCTATCCATAATCGGTTTTTGGCATTTCAACATGAAACCGTATGCAATCGACTGATTATCCACACGTCTAATCGCACACCAGCTTGCAAACTCACATGCTCACGCTAATGAGGGATCTGCATTTTAGAATCCTAATGTGTACAAGCTTGCACTCACCACTAGTCCATCCTCCATGCTAAGGAAGGGGTCATCACCACATCAAGCATGTTGAAGAAGCCTGTTCACGCTAAACAAGGAGAAGACTCGCCACATCACACCACGATCACGCTGGATGAAGAGCCAGACTATGCGTTGGTTGCAAATCAATTATGTATTTTAAAGATTGCCTAAAATTAGAGAGTGGTCGACCTTTGCAGGTCGACTTGCTCATCTCTCATGTAAACTATATATACCAGTCTCTGAATACAGAGCAGAGTTAGTCAGAATTAGTCAGTTAGTCATAGTTTTTATAACCCCTGTAAGTCTATTTTGAATCTGAATAAAGAGCTGTATGCATTGCTGTTGAAGATTGTGTTTGAGTAGGAGTTAGCAGGCTTCACCCCTGATTGTTGAGAGGGCCCCTCATCAACCAGAGGTTCATTCCTTTGTTTAATTTAGTTCTTTCTTTTCTGTTTTAGCTAGTTTAGTTTAATTTCCAATTTGTTTTCATTAGTTAATAGTAAATGCTATTTTATTTCCTGTATTGCATTAGTGTAGTTTTATTTTAGCAGTTAAATAAATAGATGTGCACATAGCTTTGCATTCAGTCATTTGTTTTCATTTATTTGCTTTTAGTTAGTTTATTTACAGTCATTTCATTTCAGTATTGTTTTCAGCTTGTATTTCAAATACATAGAATAGTTTGCTTCCATTAGAATTCAGTCTTGTTTATTTATTCCCTGTTATGAATTTGCTTATATAGAATAGTTTGCTTTCATTTAGATTTAGTTCTGTTTATTTATTCCTTGACATGAATTTGCTTAAGTTAATTTCTAGTTTGTTTAAATTAATTTCAGCTTACTAATTAGTTTAATATGCAATGCTTTCTTTTTGTTTAAGAGTTAATTTGAAGTTAATTTTCTGATTAAATAGGGCTGTTTATTGATTCCATGCATTAGGTTTAGAACTGCATAACTTCACCTGAATAATTAGTTCATTTAGGTTAGTTTTTATCATTTTTACTGTATGGACTGCCATTCGGACTGTCTGTCTAGTCTACCATTCAGTCACCCTTTACAGACCTACTCTTCAGTCTGTCATTTAACCTTCGGTTCTGTTTTTACTGTCTTTTATGTATTTTCAGATTTTTTCTAGTTTTGTTTTGTCAATATTTGGATTATGTTTGTAGTTGGTAATTTTATTTAAGCATTATAATTAAAGTGTGATTGTTTTAGGTTATTGATCATTCTTGTTTTTGGTATGTGTTTATTGAAGAATAAAGTTTAAATATCTTTATTAAGTTTTCTAGTTGCTTCTGTTTATTATCTTTATTAAGTTTTCTACTTGCTTCTTTCAAAGTTTCATTTATTAAGTTTTCTACTTGCTTTTTCAGTTTTCTATTCTTTATAAGATAAGTTGTCTTTTTACCCTAGCCTTCCGCTTAAGGAGTAGTTAGTTGATTATTTGTTATTTTATAAGTTGTTATAATTCCTTGTATGATTTAGTGTTTGAATTTATAAGTATTATTGTTTATATCTTTCTTTTTAGTAGTTGTTTAAATTTGATATTCCAGTCCAGTCCAATTATTTAGATAGTTTTAGGAGTTTGACTCAATTTTTGATCTTTTGATCTTTTGTTTATTAAAATATTTCCATGACACCCTAGGAGCCTTTTTACCTTTTCATATATTTTGTATCAACTCTAAGACTACCAGCCCCGGTTGATAATTAAATATTAGGTGTATTTAAGATAGTAGAAAACACCCAACATTTTTGGCGCCGTTGCTGGGGAGTTGTTTTATAAGGTAGAATAAATAGGGTTCCTTTATAGTTTAGATAGATAGGTAGATTAATTTTATTTTACGCAACAAGAGGGATGGGAGAACAATAAGACGCAAAGACAACTTCACTACGAAATTCCTGGAATTTTCATGGTGTAACAACCAGACACATCCACTATAGTGGGGTGCCCCAAAACCTTGTTGTTCCTTGTTTTTATTTTTAGAACTGACGCATCTATTATAACAGGTGCCCCCAAATCCAACAATAATAGTAATGGAATCCTCAGGGTAGATTTATTAAGGTAGGAAAATCTATCAACATTTCTGCTAACTTTTCTAGGGGACATAATACCCCAACTACTAACTCACCAGAAAGGTATCGAAAAACACCTGAAGGGAGTAATTATGCTTGGAAACCTAAAGAAACTCTTCCAAGAGATCTTACCAAGGGAACCATAGAAGGAGAAGGAACCTTGACCAGAGGTCCTGAGGACCTCATTCCGGAAGAAATTTACAAGGATTAACCACTAGTAACCTGTAGTTCTCCACTAGTCACACAACCAAAGGATACGACCTTTTCACTAGTAGGAAGTCTGAAATTTGTTGAATTTGTTGATCCTGAACAGGTAAAAGCCCTCTTTGGAAACCCCTTAGATACAACCATCTCACAAATTGAGACATCCACAGTAGAACCTACTTTCCCTCTAGGGTTTAATAAGAAAACGGTTGACTAGGGGAACATCTTTCCCGAAGCAGAGGGTGGGGACGCTACATTATCACCTCGAAAGGAGCTTCATAGGTATATTTATATTAAAAACCCAGCCTATATGGAGGGACAAGGAGAGAACGAATATCATAATGAAGTTAGAAATAATGAGGGAGAAGGATAAAATCAAACTGAGGCTACCTTTAGGTTTCATATTCTAGACACTGTACTGGATGTAAATATGAAAAACATCCCTCCTTCTTCTTTACCTACCTTTTATGGAAAAAGTAATGAGGACATGGACACATTCTTATTCGAGTTTGATATTCTCTATAGGAGCTATAATTATCTATAAGATTCTCACAAACTAAAACTCTTTCCCACTACATTAAAATATTCCGCCTTGCGATGGTTCATGGGATTAGGTGAATCCACTATCAGGATTTGGGATGACATGAGAACCTCATTCTTGTGAAAGTATCAAGAATACTGCAAACCTAAAGATTCTCGACACGATATATTCAATATACAACAACTTGAAGATGAAATCCTAGAGGATTATCTCGAAAGGTTTGTTTATACACTTCATAAATCAAAGTATCATGACCTTCAAGAAGATGCAGTGCATACACTGTTTCTCAAAGGAATCTTCAAGGACTTGCTAGAGAGTCTTAATCTCATGGAAGCCAATGATATCTCTCATAATATCTTTGCATAGATCGGTGAGATGTGTAAAAATTATTCTAGAATTAGGGGGGAATTTGGGAAAAATTTTCGAGAGCCTTATAGTAGAAATGTAAGAGGAAACGTTCCTAGTTCATGAGGGGTTACAAGGATGGAATTGGGTAACCTATTGGAAAATTTTAAGATTGACATCTTAGGAGCCATGGGTTCTAAATTGATGCTTTACAAGAAAATAAAAGGAAAGATGAAGAACAGGAAACAATGAGTATTTTCTGTCCAAGGTGTAGGACAAAACATCCCCAAAAGGAATGTCTGTTAAACAATATCTTTATATGTCACATCTGTATAGAGGAACATCTGACATATAACTGTCCATCCTTGACTGGATTGCAATCCATATATAAGAGTGGGGATGTAGGTGAAACATCTAGGAGGCTTCCTTGGAAATATAGAGATCAACCAGCATACCAGAGTTTCCCACCACAATCCCCACCTTATTACTCTCCATACCAATAACCCTAACAATGGAACAGTCCTAGTTGGAAGAGTTGGCCACCTCAGTATCCTCCTCCTAAATTTCCACAACAACAGTATTGGTCACAAGGGTGGAGAGGAAATCCATACCCTCAGTCACAACCTATCCCTCCACTTAATCATCCTTATCCTCATCATCAACTGAATTTTTAGTAGCATTTGCCTGGATTTGTACCTCCAGTTCCTCTCATTGCACAACAACCTCATCACTTCCAGAATACAAATCATCTATGACCGACATTATTACTTGCACAACCGATACCTAACCCTAATAATAAAACAACTCAAGCTCTTACCAATATTGAGTTGCAAACTCTTCCATCCTACCTTGTTTCGACTGTACCTATACATGAGATTCAATTACGGTCTGGAAGAGTTGTTAATGATAAACCCATAACATCAACGATCATTCATGAGGAAAATGAAGAAGAAGAAGATTCAAATTAACCCATGAATGATGCCATCTTGGAGGATGTGAACATTCCAAAAGTTCTAGTACCTACCCATCCTCTACAAGAACCTATTCAGGAACAAAGAATTCCTCCATTTCCAGCAAGACTAGTAATAGAAAAACCCGTAGTTCATTCCAAGTATGATATCTTGAATGAATTAAAGCATATCTGTGTCAAAATCCTGTTATTGCAATCTATTAAAGATATACCAAATTTACACTAAGGTAATAAAGGAATTATGCATTAAACGCCCAGGGAAGAAACAAAAAGACCCCCTTACAATTCATTTCATAGGAGAGATGTCTGAATATATGTTAGATCAGTCTCGGATTGCAAAATATACAAATCCAGGAGCCCCAGTAGTGATTGTAATTATAAATAATACTGCCATAGATAACACATTAATTTATTTAGGAGCATCCATCAATATGATGACCACCGCAGTTTTAGAAGCTTTACAGTTGGGACAATTTCTTCAATCTACCCCTTCCATCTTGGAACTAGCAGACTGTACTACGGTTAAGCCTGCTGGAGTCCTGGATGACATTATTATATCAGTAGCTTCATGGGAATACCCTGTCGACTTTATGGTCATAGAATCAAAGGATCCTTCTAAAGTACATCCTATTATCTTGGGAAGACCATGGTTAGCTACTGCCAATGCTTTTATAGGATGTAGGGATGGGGAGATGACCATTTCCAATGGGTTGTCTACCCAAAGACTTATTTTATATCCCCCAGCACAACCGATAATTGAAAATTCATGGTGGTTAAATTGTTCCTTTGGGGATGAATATTTTGATGACCTTTCCTTTCCTAGTGATTTCTCCTTGGCATTATAGGAGCAGACTACTGAGAATGTATTGGATCAGTTTATTTCCTCCACCACTAGTATAGATTTTCCTTAGTTGTTTGCTAAATTTGATCAAATATTTGGAGATGAGTTTTAGGAAACTATGGCTCTCTGAATGTTTATAGAAGCACCTTGTGTCTTCACAATCAAAGAGCATACGGGACCTTTCACCATACCTTGTGAAATCGGCCTTGAAAAATTTCTGTACATAAATGTAGGGTTAAGTGAAGATCAACAAGATCAACTATTTAAGGTTCTTAAAAAGCAAGCCGAAGCATTTGCATGGGAATACATTGATATGAAGGGTATACACCTGACACTTGTATTCACCACATTTATATGGATCCAAATATACCACCTATAAGACAGCCTCAGAGGAGGATGAATCCTGCTTTGAAGGATATAGTAAAAGAAGAATTACAAAAACTCCTTACCTCCGGTTTTATCTATCCTATTTCCGATAGAAAATGGGTGTCTCCTCTAGAGGTAGTTCCAAAGAAAGTTTCAGGGAAATGGCATATTTGTGTTGATTTTAGGGAACTGAACAAAGCCACTCTTAAAGACTACTTTCCTTTGCCCTTTATTGACCAAGTATTAGATACCTTGTCAGGTAAGAAGTATTTATCCTTTCTTGATGGATATAGTGGATAAAATCAGATCTTAATAGCACTTGAAGATCATGATATGACCAATTTTAGATGTCCTTGGGGGACATTTTCTTATTGAGTTTTACCATTTGGCTTATGTAATGCACCCTCTACTTTTCAGTGAGCATTCTGGTGCTGTTAGCCCTTGCAGATCGTGATAACTTAATTGGTCAACCGTCACGATTTTCCTATCATGAGGGAACATCATGAGATGGAAAACATTGGATGCTACGATTCTCATGGAATACATATAACTTCTTCCCAGGATAAGGTTATAGTCCAACTATCCATTGAAAACCTCTATGTTGATCAGTTGCATACTTTAGTTTTGGTTTAGTTAAGGTATAGTCCAACTGTGTATACTATTGTACAGTTGCATAGTTTAGTTTTGGTCTTCTTGTGGTGATCGGGTTTGTTGACTTTATTCCATTTGTTATGGCATATGTTGACAGAGTCTTCAGTATATGTAGGATATGGTGATGGTGCCATCCTCCACACTCAAAACTCAGCTTCTACTGCTTGGGTGATCTATATGCGTATGGTTCAAGTTTTGTCTTCAGGAGGGGTATGTATCCGGCCTTCATCGAACAATATTGCTGAATATAGTTCCATGATTGAGTTATTACGCGATGCCATCTCTCATGGTATTCAATCTCTTGAGGTACATCTTGACTCACAATTAGTGGTCTTATAGTTAAATGGCGTGTATCATATTAGAGATCTGAATTTATCATGAATATTCTTGCGAGTAAGGTTGTTAGAATGACGATTTGAAAATATTACATACATTCACATTCCTAGGAACTACAATCATGTTGCCGATTCATATGAAAATTACGTACTATATTGGCATTTGATACACATACAATGAAGCATTCACATCACATTCACACATGTAAATATAAATAACTGATCATCATAAGTTTTTCCTTCAAAATATAGTCCAAAAAGTGGTGTCATAATACATAATGTCATGATACAAAATTGGGGCTTTCAGCAAACAAAATATACTACATGGTCGATACAAAAAGTAAATCAAGGTATCTAAGCCTGTGGAGAAGGGTGCTGATCATGAAAACCCTTGCCATCTGTATAGATAACCAAACCCATGCACGCGGTACACCTACTACCTATCGTTGCATCGCCTCAGGCAAGTCCTCGACTTGCACCATGGGAACCCTATGCATCAGATAAATAAAGTTTGTGTGGATGTTCTGGATAGTCCACTTTGTATCCGAACCCAGTATATCATCACCTCTCCCCCTTCGACGATGTCAAGGAAATATTCCTGGCCGTTTAGGACCAACATCTATATGTACATGACCAATATTAGTGTGTGTCACCACCCAAAAACATGTTTTTTAATTTCATTATATCAAAACATACAAAAAAATTAAATAATTCAAAAACAAAATGAAGTCGGGATTTTTACCTATATCGCCGTATGCAGATCCCTATGGAATGGGCATATCTAGATCGCCACTGAAGTCTATCCATGCACAGGGGTAGCCATTTAAGGCTACGATATGTCTACACCACCAGTGGAAAAAGTGAGGTGGGCAGGGCATAACTACACGTCCTCCTCCTAGCGGATGCATCACACATTCCTACCACAACTAAGCTCGATTCCGAGGACCATCTGGAGTGATCTGCACTCTTGGGATTAGGATGAGTACATGCTCAAAGAAGAAGATACTCAAAATGCTGGCAAAACCAAAGTTTCTTATTCTACCCAACTTGCAGTCTATCAACTGTTCTTTCATGTTACCCAACAATGAGGTACTCTAGTCATAGGTAGTGGGCCTCATGCACTAAAATGCATAAAAAATTAGTGGCCTGGAAGCCTGATGGAGATATGCTAACCCCACAATCCTGCTCGATGCTAGTAATGTGAACTTGAGGCCAAGGTTCTGAATAGAGTTCATTGGGACCTAACTCCCAACCTTTTCTATGTCTGGGAGGCAGTATACAACAATGTAATCCTCAACTGTGAGGCCACCTCCAACCCCATGAGCTCTCAAGTTGACCACCTCGCCTCGACGGGATAGTCCAGTGATAAAGTATATATCCTCAACCTCAAGGTCAAGGGGCATCCCATCAATATGAAAGGTCTCTTTATCCAGATCCCACTAGTCCATGAGCATCTAGAGTAGTCTTGGATTAGCTCTTAAGATACCGAGACACCAAAACTTATAGAAACCAAACGCCCTCAAATATTGTTGGGTAGCCATATCACCTTGTATGACCCTATCCACATCTTCATGTTCGTGTTCATGCCACTCTAATACCATCATGTAGAAAAACACGAGATTTTAATGAGTTTTTACCTTAAAATTTGGTATGCGCAGCCTTTTATGCGAATGTTTCTAGAACAACTGTGTGTATACATGAAAATCGAAGCATTTCTTGCGTATACTCGGCCCTATACGCAAAATTTGAAGGGTTTCTTGTGTGGGCCGAGATGCCATATTTAGGGTGCTTCAAGATAAAATTTCAGCCACTAAAAATTAAAAGAAAACCACTGAAAGTAAAGAGTGTGGGATGTAGAGTTTCCTGGATCAGACGGTTCCTGGTTTTGTGGCCCGTAGCTCCCGAAATCAATGTTTGAAGTTCGTGGTTCAAATGCACTAGGTGGGGTAAAATCTTCAAATGGTATGGTGAAAATGAAGCTTTTACTATTTTATAGAAATATTTTGAAATTTTTACCCACTACTCTATAGTTTGGACCCTTATTAACTATTTTGGACTATTTTTTCCTAATGTTGTGGTGTAGGGACCTGATTTGAGCGTACTTTTATCGAGACTTTGACCCATTCATATCTATTACATGTATAATTTTGAACTGGCATATAGGTTAGGACCACATTTTCGTTTGCATTATGAATTGCATTATGACCATGTTTCCTTGACTTTAGGTACGAACCCACTTCGTAATGTCACATAACCTTCATATTGCTATTAGAAGTGGCATTATGTAAGTGGTAGAGCCTTCCTATTCATGGGTGCCCTAGTTGATGCCGCTTTGCAGTTTGGTACCCATGCTGAGATTTATCCACTAGGTTTGGCAGTCCCTTATAGTCCTGCCATGTCCTTGTGCAAGAGCTTCATATCCCTCTTGAACTTTATGTTGGCCATCTCCCACAAGGAATCCATTGTATATCGATTTGTAATTGCATTTCATGCATTTTGCTTGCCTTATTGAGCTTTATGTAGGCTCCCTGCTTCAGATTTATAAGTCATGTATCCTGATCTTGTCTCAATCCTAACCAAGCAAAGCCTTTTATATATCATTTGCAACTTGATCATCCCTTACCAGGAGGAGACCTTCCCTCGAGTGTCCTCATCCTACACATGCTTCCTTGCATTGAGCATAGGTATGTTCCACTACTTGGAACTAGTTTGCTTTCCCACGACACTCGTCTCATACTAGTTGTATAATATAAGCACTTTTAGTATTTTTCAAGCTTTCTAATCTGAAAAAGTCCAAAAAAATTAAAAAACATAAAAATCCGGACGAGAAATGATATTACTTTTGGCAGCTTTCAAGTCGTGTCGCCTTCGAACAGAGCACTGCATATCACATCCATTGGTTGGGTTATTAGTATGAATTTAGGAGTTGTACACATTATTTTGAGTTTTCTACACCGATTGGTTATGCTTCTAGTCTCTATGGAGCCTCTGTCGATGCCTTCTATTTCGCAGAGATGTCCCAGTTTGCATGTCGAGTCTATGCTGCCTATTTTCAGTCACCATTTTCCTTATGCTCTTATTTGAAGGAAGTTTAGTCTAAGTCGAATATTCCTTAGTTATATTGTCTTTGCATGTCAGCCATTTCCGATACAGTTACTAGTTCGTGCACATCCTATTCGTCCGAGTTCTTTCAAATTATCCAGCGTTGTTGAGTACCTCATGTTGGTTGATGGGGGATTCCTTAATGCCCTTCTTCCAGTGGATTCCATTCCATCGACTTCAGATCATTTATTCTGGAATAGGAGTCTAGATTCCATTGAGTACCTTGAGACTTGTAGTCATCAGTGGCAAGTCCTCTCGCCATCGATAGTTTTGGTAATACATCAATGTCCCCTGATTGAAGGATTATTTCAAATGTTCAACCTCAACACATATATTCACACTTGTTAGATTTCACTATGTACCTTGATTCCCATTATCATTATTGGTGGGACATCTCATGTATGTTAACGGTATACATCAATGACTGGTAATCAGACGATGGAACATCATGTTCGACCTCGACACCTTTACTCGCATGATGGGACATGTACTCACAACGGTTTGTGTAGAAGACTTCCGAGCTTGGTTGCAGTCCACATATGATACCTCTTTTATCATGCCAGTATCCATGAGATACAACTCTCATGATCATATTCCAATATATTATCAGATATATTCATCCACTATGGAGATATTATTCATTGTATATTGTACATGGTGATGACCACACATGAGATTTGTATATCATGCCTACTCATGGCCATTGTACTTTTATGTATCCAGGATTGCAACATGTATATTTGTAATCATGTGTTGAGATTTATCATTGTATTGTACTGATGAGTGGCTGGTTCTTCCACCTAGGTCTTCATTACTCCACTTCTGGGATGGACATAATGTATTTCGGTCATCATATTACCCCTCCTACCTCACACATTAGGGGGAATCTGCTATAGCTGATTTTACCATACTTGGTAGATCACACCTTTATGGCATTCCATGTCCCTCTGTAGACTCCTTGGAACCCCTTGCTCAAGTTATACTTTGATGATCTAAGAAAATACCTAAAAAACACCTGTTTATTTGTATACGCGACTTTCAATCCAACACCCGCGTGTACACACATATTTTTGGCCAATACTTGCGTACATCGAGAAATGTGCATCAAAACAAAAACTTTTGGAGTTTTCCTCAATGAGTCCTGAATAACTTGACTCTTGGCCTTCCATATTCCTGGAAAATGCTTCGACTCGACCCTCCATTGTCCATTGGAGGGATATATATTGAGCCTCTTAGATGCATTGAAGGAGGATAATTTTAGAGAGCAAGGAAACTATAGTTCATTGCTGCCTCACTTGTTTATGCTTGAGTCTGCATCCCTTTGTCCCTTTGGAATACAAATTGCTGCTCTTCCCAAGATTTCCATTTCCTTGTAATCTTGCCATTGAGATGGAGGACTGAAGTGGTGGAGGCCTAGGTGGAGGACTCAGTTTCTCCGTTTCGACGAGGTGTCAACAGAGTTTGTCATTGTTTTATCTCTTTTTATTATTAATAGAAATATCCATTTCTCATCCATTGCATGTGTATAACTATGAATATTTTATCCATGGATGTAGTTATATTTATTTATACATGATGGTTTATATATGCTAGAGTAGGCCTAACACTTTGATATATATCATGCTTGTCTTGTTTGTTGTTGTTGAGAGCGAATTGTAAATACAAGTGTTTTGGAAAAGCTCAATGATGATCTACATCAACCATCCGGAATAAATGTTGGGCACAGGGCAGACCCAGGTTCTTATCCTTTTATCTTCGCACCAACAAACAAACCCACAGTGTTGGCCCTTTCGGCAACAACCTGCGAACAGGTTGTAGTCTCACCCGAAACAGTTATGGGGTGCTGTAGAATCAGGTTTCTGTAGGTAAAAGAGGGATATTACTGTACCTCTATCCTTAACAAAGAATGCTTACACAATACAGAGCTTGATATTCACTTAAATAGCTCCGCAGTTTAGATAAAAATATAGTTTCTTACTTAACCCTTAACTGGGAATTCACAGCGAAGTTAATATTTGGTAGCTTATCTTAATTTATTATTCATCTACTTATCAATTACATAAAACACGACAGAAACAAAATAACAAGAACCACCACAACACAAGATATACGTGGTTCACCCCCAGTGTAGGGGCTATGTCCACAGAACTGCATTTATATTCAACACTTTACAAACACACAGTTCTGATCTGCGTACTCAGCTGCAGATCCTTTCAACAACTCGAAGCTGCGCACTTAGCTGCAGTACTTTCCTTCCAAAACCCTCTCTGCACTCAGCTGCAGAGGTCATCCACGCACTCAACTGGGACTTGACCTTAAACATAAAATTAGGGCTTCGCTTCTTCGCATCAAATTACCAAACATAAAATTGTACCTGACTTCTTTACACAAGTGCCTATTTATACAAGTGCACTATTACAATACCATGGGCTTAAACCATGGGCACCCAAAAACCATAAACCATGGGTCATTTACANTTGTGCAGCAACTCCGCTTACAAGCTTCGCACCAAAACCGTGGAGTTGTCAAAACTAAGGTCCTTCAAGGTCCGAACCCCAACAGGCCCCTAAGACTCACCAATGTACCATCCTGAGACACTCTGTTGCTTTTTTGGAGGGAGAATCTTGTTGGAGAAGATTGTAAATTGCTTGTTGAAGCTGTGCATGATATCTTCGGCTGCTTGCTCCTTCTCTACTATCTCCTGCAAAGTTGTTGTAGATGATTCGTTGGACTTGTCCTGTGCGAATGCATCATACTCCTTTAGGACTTTGATCTGGTTGTCCGCAGCAGTGCTCAACTCCAAAGCTTCATTAATGAGGGGCTGCACAGAGTTCACCAATAGTGTTTCTTTCCTTCTGCACGCCTCAATTTATTCCTGGATCTCATTGCTCTGCTTTACCTTAAGCATCTTCTGCATAAGAGGAAATGTCTTTATTTCCGCTTTGACTACATCTAGCTCTGTCTATCACTGCTTGATGGTTTCTTGTAGCTTTTCTACTTCTGGTTGTCCTACAAGTTTTCCCAGGTCTCAACGCTTTCATCTAGCAGCTTTGCTGCACTGCTCACAAGATCTGAGATCTTTGTTGCTGAGGCCTAAATATCCCTGCGATGCTGCTCCTTGACCTCTAGTGGACTCTCAGGAATGATGCGAAGTTGAAGCTCCGCAATCTGAGCCTCATGTTCTACTTTTATTTTCTTTATCAGGCTTCGAGATTGTTGTGCATATTCTTTTAGCTTGATGATTCTTTGCACTGGTTCTTCTTCAGCCTGCATGTCGAAGTCAGGGAGACTCCGACATGCCTCATCCAATTCTCATGCTAGTGTAGCCTGCTTACTTTCTACTTCCCTCTTCTTCTACTCAACTTCTTCCAATTATGCTGTGAGGCTCTCACGCTGCTTCATGGTATTCTCTAACTGCATTTGTGAGTGGCTATCTCGTTCTTGGATCTCCCTCATGATTGCCAATTGACAAAGATGCAGCTCCGCCATAGACAACTTGCTGTAATCTATCCCAACTGTCATGCTCATCTGCGAGCGAGATGCTGTGTCAGTTATTATGAGGCCTGCACTTGGTACTTGTCCTCTATTGTCTCTAGCTGGCCATTGTCTTGTATCTGGCTGCACGCTTACTGTGGCACTGCTTGCTACAGCGCCAACCGCCGATCTTTCTTCTAACTCCTTCAGTTCTGTAATTCCCTGCGCTACGCCGGTAAGCGCATCAAGGTGAGTAGCTGCAAACTCTGACCATTTGTTGGTTAATACTTTTGTGGACTTTGTTAGAGCTTGATCAAGCTCTTCAATAATCAAAGTGGGCTCTTCGACGATATTATTCCCCTTTGATGCCTTCGCTTTCTTTCTGGGCTGAGGCTTAGTCACTTCCTCTGCCTCTGGAGACTTGCGCTTATCCGGGCGATTGGGGTCTGAGATGGTTTTGATCGATTCTTCTTCTTCTTCATCACCTTCATCATCTCCACCCTGGTGATCTCCGCTCTGCTGCGACTCACTTTGTTCTTCGCTTTCTGCTAGTGGGTCTTGCTACTGCGTCTGACTAGGACCTGCACCCACATCTGCTATTGGGGGGACTGGTATGCTGGGATTTGTCCTTACGTCCTTCATCCATTCAGCTAGCCACTGCTAAACTACTGCGAGGATGTCTTTCGGGGTCACCACGTATGGCAACTTCCAGCATGCATGTTTATCATCTGCGCGGGCTTGGATGAAGACATTGTGCATGTCATCCTTGAAGTTGGCCACTGCAGCATACTAAGAGAATATCTCATTACTGAGCTGCGACATCTTCAGGATCTCATACAAAATGTTCATCGCATAGAAGACGAACACGTAGTTTGTCATCTGCTGTAAGGATTTATCTTGCGACACCCAAAGAGATGCGTACCTTGCTGCGCCAGGCATCTGCGGAGGCACATCAACAAACTGTGCCTCGGTAGGTTCTCTCCATCCTACCAGTGCAATAAGCACTATCAACCATGAGTAATGGAAGGGTCTACCTTTCTCCTGTGCATCGCGGACATCTTTGAGGAATTCCCTAGCAATGTACTCTGCCCATTTGTAACTGTAGCCTTCGGCACAGTTGGCAGCAATACTGACTATTGGAGCAGGTACTTCATTCGGTCTGCACTTCTGCATTAGTTTGCATGCTAAGAGATCTGCAGCGAAGTGAACATTTTGGTGCCAAATTGTTGAGGTTTGATACCCTTGCTTTCCTTTCGTCAGGCCGACGCGATCCTTCATATGCTGTGCCAGCTTTGTGTCTTCATGCTTCCCAACGAATTCGATCCCAGGATCAGGCCCTTCCTTCGGCAAGCCTGTAATCCTGTGAATTAGCTCTCCATTAATAGGAATTCTCTGGTCTCCTATCCATAGGTTCCCATCATGCACCAATGCCAATAGCTGTTTGACCACCACTGTAACCTGCGTGCTGTGACCAAAGTGGGGGACATTCAGCATCTTCAACAAGCCAGCGGCCCACTATTTCATTTCTAGTAACATCGCTCTAGTCTCCGTATAGTGGACAGAGTGCAAGTATTTCCCAGGTACGAACTACAGAAATTTCCCACAATCATTCGTATCGTGGTCTACGTACTTGAGGCGGTCTAACTTTCCTGTCATCGTGCCGACCAACTGCACACCCTGTGGCAGCTTAGGGGTGCATAATGTGAACTTGGCTGTCCACCGAGGTGGCTGAAATCCTGGTCGAATAGGCGGAAGATATGGTGGATGCTGTGATGAAATGTTCTCATCCTCACCGAAGTCTTCAAAACCTTCAGGTGGGAGCTCTACCGAACCGAAAGGATTCATCTCGGGATCCTCCGGTGTCTTCCCTGATGGCTTGTGCCTCCCTTCGTTCCGCTTAGAGCAAAATTATAGCTTAAACTTCTTCTTGGTAGATCGCATCTGCATTGGTTGATTCGGCGTTGGGGGAGTCTCTTCGTGAGGTGCAGATGCAGGTGGATTGCTCATAAGGTTCTGTAGACCCCTCTGTCTGAATTCTCTCAACAATTCCTGGACTTCGTGATCAGCTGACATGGACTCAAGTCCAGAAAATGCGTAATGCAAAATTCACAGGCCTGGGTGTTTTCTTATAGAATCCAATGACCAAATATGCAATAACTGTGCATTAAAGACACCAAATATGTCTGAATGGTGGTAGATCTTGTCCAAACGGTGCTAGATTTCCCAAAATCTCATCATTATAGGTAGTTAATACAGTTAACGTACCGATGCCGCCAAATCTGATTCTTTCCAACGATCGCATTTGAAGCTTCAACACACCTTTCTTCTCCTGCACAACCACTAACTTCAACTTCGCCACACTAAGGACCTTTGACACATCCTGACACCAGTTTCGACAGAGCTTCGAGCTTCGACCCATGACAGAATTTCTTCGACAGCCTTCGACACTTCGTAAATTTTTCATCAATCTGCTAAAGCTTTCTAAGAACAGCTTCATTATAGTCTAGTACCCAATTTCAACTATTCCTGGTACTTAGACTCTTCTTCTTGTTATTACTTCTGATCAGGGGGTACAGGCTTGTCCCTGTACTTCATTAATTTAATTCCATTCACCATGGAGGGAAAAATTTCTCCATTCAATTTAGCTAATTGAACTACACCACCATCAGTAACTTTCTGAACTATGTATGGTCCTTTCCAATGTGTCTTGAATTTACCTGGGAACTTCATGAATTTACTGTCGTACAAGAGCACAAGATCACCATTCTAGAAATGCTTCTTCTTAATGTGTCTATCATGCCATACTTTTTCTCTAGCTTTTTGTACTTGCTGCTGGAAACCTGCAATGAATCTGTCTTCTTCTAGTTCTAGTATCTTCTCCAGCCTTTCATTCAACATGGCTGGATCATCCATCTCTGTGAAGGCAGATATTCTGAGGCTAGGAACAATGTACTCCATGGGCATAACTGCTTCTTGTCCATATACCAGCCTAAAAGGTGTGTGGCCTGTCAATTTCTTACAAGTGGTTCTATAAGCCCATAGTACTTCTGGAATTCTAAGATCCCAATCATTTCTGCTAACATTACAAACCTTTGTCAGAGCGTGCTCAAGAATCTTGTTAAAGGCTTCGACAGTTCCATTTGCTTGAGGATGGTAGGCAGTACTCTTCTGATGATATACTTGAAATTCTTCAGTCAATGCTTCAATAGTCTTATTTAGAAAATGTGATCCTTGATCACTTGTAAGAATTCTAGGACACCCAAACCTTGACAAGATATTATCAAATATGAACTTTGCAGTTGTAGCAGCGCTACAGTCCTTGACTGGTTGAGCTTCGGCCCAACGAGTAAGGTAACCAGTTGCTGTAATAATGTATCTTGCTCCAGATTTCTTTGCAAGGGGATTGATTGGTCCAACAAAATCAATAGCCCATTTGTCAAATGCTTGTAATGTTACTTGTGGAACCAGAGGCATCTCATCCCTCCTGGATGGTTTGCTTGTCCTCTGACAGATATCGCAGCTGTGGAAATACTCTCTTGCATCCTTATGAATTGTAGGTCACTACAATCCAGCTGTCAGAATCTTCTGTGCTGTAGCTTTTCCTGCATAATGACCTCCTGCTGCTCCAGAATGTGCCTCAGCCAAAATCAATGGCTTTTCATGATCCAGGACACATCTGCACAGTGTTTCATCTGGTCCCATCTTATATAGCTGTCCTGCTATCAAGGTAAAGTCAGCTGCTCTAACCACCAGCTGCTTCTTCCGCCATGTTGTCATCTCAGAGGGTGCAAAACCTATAGACAAGTACTGAACAATATCCTGAAAATAGTCATCAACCATCTTGATGGCAAACAACTGGGCATTAGGAAGACCTTCATCCAAACTACTGGGCTCTTCTCTTGACTCGAGCCTCGACAAGTGGTTAGGCCCCAGGTTAAGTCTTCCTGTCTTAACTATGATCTCAAAGTCATACTCCTGAAACAAAATCAGCCATCTGCATATCCTTCCACCTAACACAGGCTTGTTAACCAAATAATTGAAAGCAGAATGGTCAGTGAACATTTTGAAATGAGATCCTAACAAATAATGTCGAAACTTCTGCAAAGCATAAACCATAGCTAGAACTTCTCGTTCTGTCGTAGTATAGTTCTTTTCTGCTGTGGACAATTTTCTACTGGCAAAAGCAATAGAGTGATCAATGTTACCTTCACCTGACTGGGCCAATACTACACCTAAAGCAATGGAGGATGCATCGACATGAACATGAAACTCCTTACTCCAGTCAGGGAATACTAAGATAGGGGCAGTTACCATCTTTTATTTCAAAATGTCGAAGCTTTACTGACATTCAGGTGTCCACTCAAACTTAATATCTTTCTTCAATTTCTTTTCCATAGGGGCTGTAATCTGAGCATATCCTTTGATGAATTTCCTGTAATATCCAGTATGACCAAGCGTAGTGCGAAGTTGCTTAACAGACTTCAGAGGTGGTAAGTTCACAATAATGGCTATCTTCGTAGGATCCACCATCAATCCTTGCTTGCATACAATGTGACCTAGTAGGATTCCAAAAGGTGCACAAAAGATACACTTCTTCAGGTTTAATGAAATCTGATGCTGTCTACATTTGTCCAGCATAAGTCTTACACTGGCTATATGATCTTTCAATAAACCAAAGATAGTCCAATCATCAAAGTAAACTTCCAAGAACTTATGAATAAATTCCTTAAATGCAGATATGACTACTCTGGAAAACATAGCAGGTGCATTCTTCAATCCAAAGGGCATAACAGTATACTGGAAAGATCCCATTTCTGTAGCAAAGGTTGTTTTATGTCGATCCTCTGGAGCAATTTTGATCTGATGGTAACCTGAAAATCCATCAGTGAAAGAATACACTTCTTGACCTCCGACATTGTCTAAAACTTCATCTGTAAAGGGAGTAGGGAAAGGATCATGTAAACAGGCATCATTCAGCTTCCTCAGGTCAACACAGATTTTGATTCCTCCCTTGGTCTTCTTTTCTTGTACCACCATAGGGATGACCCATTTGGACTCTTTGACAGGCTCAATGATTCCTGCAGTGAGCATCTTATCTAGCTCGATCCTAACTTTTTATTTATACTTAGGGTTCAACCTATAAGGGCGCTGCTTCACAGGATTCACATCAGCTTTCAAAGGGATTTTTATCACTCCTATATCACCAAGGATACCTTTCATTTCTGAGAACTTCGTTGGAAATAAGTCCTGATACTCATGGAGAAGTTTAGTCACTTTGCTTACCATTTCTTCGTCCCAATAATATCCAATGGTAGCGTACTTAGGCATTTCTTCTGATCTAATGTTTACTTTCCTTGTCTTCAAGGGCTGAGTTACTACAGGTGATGCGACTGCTGGTCCCTGAACTTCACAATGTCCTTCTAACTCAGGAATATTGATGTTACGAGGGTCATCATCTTCATCAATGGCGAGGTTATAGCATTCTACTGCATTAGCCTCTTGTTCCTTCCAATCAAGTTGGTACCCTGCCATTTCTTTATCATCAAACACCTTAGTATGGATTGACCTAATAGCTACGTCCAAAGTAGGGAAAACCTCATTAATAGAAAATGTGAGCACAAAACTATCAATAAGACTAACCCAACTTATAGTACCATGGTGAAGCTCCACCTCCGCATACCAGTTCTTTGCTATCGGTTCCAGAGTGTGTACAAACCTATGTACCCATTCTTCACAAGGTACATGCTTCCATGCTTCATAACACTGCTCTAAATGTTCCTGAGGGCTAGTCTTACCATTAAATCTGCTTCGCACTTCCTGAGGTTGATCCATGAATCTTAGGCGAAGAAAATTTTGACAAGCGCTCCAACTATGAATATACTTTTTATGACCATTCCACCATCTGGCAGCTGTGGCTCTGAATACTGAATCTAGAGTCTCCATTTTCTGTGAGTCTGGTACTTGCTCTGAAAATTGTACATTAAAATATTCTGGGTCTGTCAAGCCATCAAAAGTAGGTAAGGCTCTTGTCTGTGAGCCAACCCATCTGAGAGACTTGGTAATTCTTGCACATAGATGTCCATGTAGCTCATAAAGTTGATTCTGCCAATTCTCTAGACCTTCGTCTGAATCAGTCATGCAAGAACTGTCACACTGCCAATCCATTATACCTTCAGCAGTAGGGTTAACATGGTCTTCTTCTTTAGTTGTGATGTTGTAAATATGATCCAAAACATCCTGATCTCCATCTCTGACTGGCTCTGTATACCTTTCTCCTTGAGAAGGGTCCAACGGTACTATGACTCTCAAGCCTTTTCCTTCAAAAGTCATCTATCTATTCTTAAGGTTGATTACTACATCATTGTCTATTGCCCATTCAATTCCTAGCAAGGATGGATAGGGGTTGCTATCATCAATTATTTCAATGACTTCAAAATCTGCTAAGGTACTGACTCCATCTATATCCACTGGTACACTAGGGAATATTCCCAAGGGCACAATCTTCTGCTGATTGGTTAATATCAACTATATAGGGGACCATTCAAGCATAGGTTTTCCCATTTGTTCCCATGTCTGCCTAGTTAGGACATTCACTTCTGATCCCAGGTCTAAAATGATATCAGTCATGTCATAATCTCCTATCTGAGCATGCAATCTCATTTCTCTTCCAGTCCTTCTAACTCTATTAATAGTTTTTCCTCTATCAGATCTTCAGTGAGGTTCGCAAGATGCAATAACTTTCTGTAACTCATTCAAAGCATTCTGATTTCGTAATAACTTCATACAACTCTGTAAAAATGATGTTAGTGTACTTACTTGATCCAGCGAAGCTTCTTGAGACTGTGACTGTTGTTGATGTTGTTGCGTAGTTGCTACTGATGTTCTTGGATCAGCAAAGTCTTTTTTGGATTCCATAAATGTTCCTTTTTCTCTTCCAACATCGAAGGTTGGAATTTTCCCTAGGGTCTTGCGGACCCAAGCCTCATCAGGTTGTTTCCCCTTATTTTGCACCTGTGTCGTGGCTCCACTCCTTGTAACAATGTTAAGGGCTGAGACAGGTCTTTTCTCTACAGCAATCATCTGAACATTCTGCGTAGGAGGGCCATTTCTTTCTTGTATCTTGGCTATCAACTGTGGACATTGCTCAATCACATTATTGACTACTCTGCAATATCGACATGTCGTAGTTGGGTTCTGACAATCTCTAGCTACATGTCTTGCCTGATTACAGTTATAGAAAATAACCTGGCCTCGACCTCTTCTAGGCATACCACCATGACCACGACCTCTGAAGTTACCTTGACTATGGTAGCCATATCCATCATTGCCTTGTGCATCGGGTTGTACCCTATAAGCATCATAGGTTCGCTCTCTCATGAGGTCAAAGCTGCGAAATTCGTCTTCGTTGTGTCTAACTGACTTACAGAACTTGCAGTAGGGATTCTTAGGTACTTGAACATATCTTTGTAGTAGATAGCAATCTTCAGGTCGATGATGGCCAGTTGTTCTACAGATCTCACAATATAGGACATTAGGGTTAAATGGGTTTGGTGCACCAGTATTCAGGTAATTTATTAGTGCAGGGCACTATTCTTTGTCATGACCTTCTGTCTTACATTGTGTACACCAAACCTCTTCTTGAATAGCTTTCCCTTTTTTCATGTCGTGAAGCTCCAAAGACATTTCTGCCAACTGCGCCTGTATTTGGGCTATGCCAAAATTATCTCCGACAGGAGCTGTTTCAAGTTTCATAGCAATTTCCAACGCCTCTTACTGATCGACAACCTTCTGTTGCATAAGTGGAGTCCTAATATGAGGCAAGAGTGCTGCAATGAACCATTCTTTATGTTGTTCTGGTCCAATAGTAAAACTAACTTGATCCAACAGAACCTTGAACCTCTGATCAAAGTCCCACACTGATTCACCTCGCTTCTGTTGAATTTCTTTCAGTTCAGTTATACACTGTGACTCTGATTTAGGCTTCTTGAACTCTTTGATCATTGCTTTTTTAATATCAGCCAAGATATAGTTCTGAGTATTGGAAAACTTCATAAACTAGGTCAAAGCACGGTCTTTGAAAGAGGTGACTAGCTGCGCTCTTCTGGTATTTTGATCCATAATGTTCTTAGCAGTCCAAACAGCTTCGCATAAGAACCAAAGCTATTATGGATCCTCTGATCCAGTTCCTTAAAAGAATGGGAGTTTGATATCATCATTCACATGGGCCATAGTGGATCTAGGGGGGGAGGGAGGGGGAGGAGGACTGGTAACAGGAGGAAGGGAAATTTTTGAGGGAGACTGACCTACGACAGGACTACTCGGGCTAGGGTTACTTTCATACTGCGAAGGGTTCTCAGGGATAACAGATCTATGCTGCGGAGTTATAGGAGGGTTTCTAACAAAAGGGGTTTCTTTAGATTCAGATTCTTCTGGACTTAATGAGGTATAATTGGTATTCTAGCCACGGATATAGGATTCAAGAGTTCTCTTGTATATTTTACCATTGCGAAGCAAATGACTTTGCTCGTTGCAGTCACTTTCACTTCCAAACATAGGTTAGTAGCAATAAATCTAGCAATCTGATTCGATAAGCAATATGCCTTTCTCAGCCAAGAGCATTTTAATTTTCAGAATTAATGAATTCAAGTACTTACCCCTAGGTCCTTTGAAGAACTATCTTTCTGCTTCGCTGAAAGAAGTATGTGTGTTGATGGTGAACTCCGTCACAAATGCTTCAAGGGTTCACGTTGTCCAGAAGTCAACATCTCTTGATACCGCGTTGTTCACCCTTTTCAACAGCGTAATTCTGTCCGAGGTCCAGGCAGGAGACTGATCTTCTTTGAAGTTTGTCTTTCTTTTTTTCAACCTAGATAACCATTGGTGCAATTCTATGTGGATACTACAAAAGAAACTTTAATAAATATTATTAAAAACGTACCTTTGCAATAAGTCGTTTGAGCTACGACGAGGATCCTTATTTTCTTGTTCAACAAATTTCAAATAGGTATCTTCAATCCAGTCACTGATTTCTTTTACTGAGGGCCTCCAAAACATATCCCTCCAGGTACGACATAGATCCCTCTTGAAGCAGATAATGGTTCAGCTAGCAATGGAACCAATTTGTTGGGCACATGGAAGACCCGGGTTCTTATCCTTTTATCTTTGCACCAACAAACAAACCCACAATGTTGGCCCTTTCGACAACAACCTACGAAGAGGTTGCAGTCTCACCCGAAACAGCTATGGGGTGCCGCAGAATCAGGTTTCTACAGGCAAAAGAGGGATATTACTGTACCTTTAGCCTTAACAAAGAATAATTACGCAATACAGAGCTTGATATTCACTTAAATAGCTTCACAGTTTAGATAAAAATACAGTTTCTTGCTTAACCCTTAACTGGGAATTCACAGTGAAGTTAATATTTGGCAGCTTATCTTACTTTATTATTCATCTACTTATCAATTGCATAAAACATAACAGAAACAAAATAACAAGAACCACCACAACACAAGATATACATGGTTCACCCCTAGTGTAGGGGCTACGTCCACAGAACTGCATTTATATTCAACACTTTACAAACACACAGTTCTGATCTGCGCACTCAGCTGCAGATCCTTTCAACAACCCGAAGCTGCGCACTTAGTTGTAGCACTTTACTTCGAAAACCCTCTGTGCACTCAGCTGCAGAGGTCATCCACGCACTCAGCTGGGACTTGACCTTAAACACAAAATTAGGCCTTAGCTTCTTTGCATCAAATTACCAAACATAAAATCGTACTCGACTTCTTTACACAAGTGCCTATTTATACAAGTGCACTATTACAATACCATGGGCTTAAACCATGGGCACCCAAAAACCATAAACCATGGGTCATTTACAAAAAGAGGGGCTTTGACCCAACCCCGAAACCCCTAAGACTATTTTGTGCCGCAAATTTGCTTACAAGCTTCACACCAAAACTGTGGAGTTGTCAAAACTAAGGTCCTTCAAGGTCCGAACCCCAACAATAACGTACACTTCATATCCCTTAGTGTTAGATGCATTTGTTTCTCTTGCATATTGGAATGGATTGATTTCTGGTGTCCTTAAGTTTGTTGTGGTCTACCCCAAGCCATAGGAAGTTTCTCTCCGTAACTATAAGATTCTTGATTGGAGGTTGACTAAGGTTGAATTAGTTAAGTTTACTATAACAAAATAACTAAAAGTTTTTAGGAAGTTATGGATCACTATTAATGAAGCAGTTAATTGTAACTAGTTCGGTTGTCATGAATTAGAGTGTTGCATCTATAAATAGGATGTGATGGAAATATGAATGTAACAATATAGTAAAATATGATACTCGTACTATAATGAGTGAAGAATTAGAGTGTAGCGCATTCGTGCTATTGATATTTGGTAAATCGTTGTTGTAAACATTGGTTAAGAGTGTTGTTAATATAGGAGCAGTAAATCTTACTGGTTTGTTGGTTTTCCCATGTAGAGGGTTTTATAGTATAAATTTATGTGTATTATATGACCATGTTTGCACCATTATTAAACTTTATTATGTCTAATAGTTATAATCATTATGCATAATCAATGTGGAAGGTATTGAAATCCTTGACAAAGTCAAGTTACGAGGTCGCCAAGACAAAGAAAACAAGCTACAACGTTTTTTTGTCTAATACCAACCCATTTTCTCTCATGATTAACTAATCATCAATAGTCGAGGAACACTCTTCCACTACCCAAAATACATAAGGGATTCCCACCCTTAATATTCTAAATAGTTCCTCAAAGTACCCTTCATTTCTAGTGCTATTTAGTGTGTTGTAAAGAGTCCAATATGTTGTACGTGTTTTGAGAATTGCATGCCAAAATAATACTTGGTTCTCAAGCATCCAAAAATCAACAATTGCATAATTATCGAAGGTTTCCTAACTTTACCAGCCTCTATGCTCACCTATAGCCATAATATTTTTGATAAAAAATACTACAATTTTTCCTTAATGGTGTTTATTACAATCAATTTTCATATTTCACATGGATAACAAAAAGGAGAACACAACATGAGCAACATAGATCATGAATGCGAGAGAGTTGGAATGAAAGGATTGGAAAAATGAGGGCTAATATTACTCGTGAATACATGAATGTGGGACTCTTACAATTCCCTTGATGATTGTACTCAACCCATACTCCCATAACTATGTGAGAGGAATTTCTTACAAACCTATTACATGCATTCATTGATTGGGTTTAACAAGTCAAAGAAGGTGAATGGTTTCATTTAGGACACATTACGGAAAAAGAAATAAGTTAGAAGGTTTACACTTGGCAATGGAGGACTCGCTTTCCCATAGGCCCTCTTTCCTCTTCCCCTCCAATGGAATCATAACCACTGCCATGCTTTGGAGAACCATCTTGGACCATTATATACTATATTATATCCTTAATATTTGCATAGCTAGATTTACCGCAATGAGAGTAACACATGGACCATATATGTGTATTTACATCATACATGCCTAGCCATTTATTGGTCTAGCCTTGAGCTATGTACTAGTAATCAATACTATCCTATTTACACAATTTACATATTATATTTTAGTACATCCCAAGGGAAAAAATAAGGGTATTATACTCACTAGAATGGAGACCAAGATCACCTAATTGGAACACAAGACACATGCACTCATTAAATCATAGAAGGAAAGTTGAGACACAATGACCATGTTTCAAACCCACATAAAAAATAACATGTACACCTTCAAAGGCAACAACTATAGTCAATTATATTTTTGGAATGATAGGTTGAGGCTAATGGATAGTAGTGAATCTTCAACAAGAAACAACCATCACACCATGCCACCCTTTCATGAAACTCAACCTTGTATTAAGAGAAAATGATCTAAGGTGGATCTAAACAAGTTTGATTGCTATGATCCAATAGGATGGGTGGTTTAGATGGAGGGTTACTTTTTCCTTTAAGGTATTGAGGATGAATAGTTGAAACTTAAAGTGGGCATGTTATATCTAGATAGGAATTCTTGGTACTGGTGGCCATGTCATAAGAAGGCATATCAAGGGTACCTTTCTTGGAACCAATTTGTGAAGGCCATCTATGCTCAATTTGAAATTGATATTAAATTTTTGGGCATGTTGACCAAGTTGCACCAACCAACACATTGGAATAATTTATTTCTTCCTTTGAGACATTGGAAAACAAAATAAAAGGTACGATTAATGATGTGTTTTCAAGTATTCTTTTATAAGTGGTATCAAGGAGAAGGTCAGAGCACAAGTTGGGATGTATCACCTAGCTACTTGTTTGGATTTCTCTTAGTTAGCTAAGAGGTTGTAACCACTTAGGCCAAATGTACTAATTTTGTTCAACAATCACATCCTAATTTTTTTCAATGATCATGTCCTCCCTTTGTGTCACTTCCATAGCCCCTTAACGTCCACAAGTTGGCTACGATAGAAATGGAAGAGCATCAATATAAAGTTCTTTGTTATAATTGGAATGATAAATTTGTTCAAGGCCATAAATATAAGGAACATAAATGATTTGTCATTGATGTGAATCCATGCACCAATTTCGAGTCAATTTCAGATGAATATGTAACTAAGTTGATTAGGTGGAGATTCCACCCTCTAGCCACTATTTCCATCTTTGTGAAAACCCTATCAAGGCAAGCAAATGCTCTCTCCATTAGTAGGGGACCTAACCATTGCAAAGTCCCAATTAGATTCTACATTGTTTTGAACATGGAACCTATTTAAATTTTGGCTCGACAACCATTAATGGTTTGCTTTTAAATTTTTTTAAAATATGTGAAGGTAGTATGGAAGAATTATTCTAATCTAAATTTAGAATTTTTAAATCAAATCCTATCCTACCTAGGATCAATAACTAATATGCAAGCAACACAAAATATACATCACTTCAAAGAATCAAGATTAGGTAGCTTTTCCAGAAACTAACAGGAATATGTATACGAAATGAATAGAGCCAAAAATTATCAGTCCCACTTATATTATAATAAAATTTTGTAACCAACAATAAACCAAATAAATGATTATTTAAGGATTTTAGAGTGTGTGAGATTGCTTGTATTAACTTTTAGATTCACCGTGTTATAAATATTGTGGTAAAAGACGCATAGATGTAGGGATAAGAAAGTAGTTAATGATACAGTAGAAAAGTCATAACATAGAGACACATTCTTACATAAATTTGAAACTTTAATTGAATGGGATAAATAGTTCAACCATCCATACATTGGAGATTAAATCATCTCTAAATCCATAACCCAAGAACATGCTTCTCCTTATAAGTTCCTAAAAAATAGTTTACAAGGAAGTTTCCCCAACAAAATCCCTACACTCCTCTTGAAGTATTTATTTTATAATATCCAAAGTGACTCTTGAGTGAATATATATTCACCCTCCTAGACCATTAAACTTCTTATACCTCTTGACTTTAATTTCCAAAAACGAAGTTATAAAAAAACATAAATATTACAATAGCTATGTGGGAGGTGGGCCCATTTTGGCCATATAAGTGCACCACCTATCATATTGGTTAGACATTAAGTCAATACATTGGGGTCTAAGTGATTCAAAATTTGTTTCATGACTGGATACTTCATTAGAAATGATACTTAAATTCCTCTTCAAAGAAATAATAAAATACGTTAACATATTAATTTCTCTAGTTGGGGTTGAGATATGCTCTATCAATGCAGGTTTGGTGACCTAACATGTAATTCCCACTCTGATATGCCTTTGGTTGGTGGCCACTCCCACTTTTTTCTTTCTATCTAATTTTGGCTGAGGTTTGGTTATATCACTAAGGGGAGGTAAGTGGCATCTTTCCACCACCCTTACAACAACTTGATATAATATATGACACTTGCCCATGGTCGTAGATATGTATCGTTGGGATGTTGTGCATGTTATCTATAGTAAGAAACTATTGATAGGTGTGATGCATGTCGTTTCCATAGGGGTGTCCATATGTGCTTATTTTTCCTCCTCCCACGGCTTAATCACGTCTTCTAGGGCTATTTGCACACCTTCTAATATGCATCATTGATATCTTGTATTTTCCTAAATGTCATTAAGTTGATTGTACATTTTATCTTGTGCCTCAACTAGCTCTTCTTGCATAGAGAATGGACATGCTTCAAACTTTGATAAACTCTTGGTTTAGTATTTTAGCTCCACCACCTCCCTTTCCAAGGCTTTTATCCCTTGCTTATATTATTTTATCTCTTTTTCCATTTCCTTGACATTTACTTCATTCATTTGTCGCCAAGATACCATTGCAAAGTATGCAACTACTAGATCTCCATTTACATTTGTGAAGATAGGTGTTTAAGTTGTGATTGTGAGTGCAAATAATCCTAAGAGCTTGAGTCTCCTTTGTGTTTGTTTCACAATTTTATTTTTCTTTGAATCAAAAGAAAATAATTCAATGAAGCAATTACTTCTTTCTTTGAAGGGATAAATAGTCCTAGGACAAACTCCATATGAGAAAAATGAAATCCTACTAATGAAGTTGTCAATGGATAAAGAGGGTGTCTCTCTCCTACTATGTTTCTTATCTCTCTTTGTCTTCCTTGGGATTATGTTTTGTAGTAGACTTTTTTCCTCTAGTTCCTAACCTACTTTCCACTTCATCAAATGAATTGGATCTTTCAAAATCTCTTCACCCCTTCATAATTCAACACTATAGATACACTTTTACTTGCATGAACTATAATGGAACTCTACAACTTCTTAGAATGATTTATTCTAAAATGTTTAGTACCAAATGGAAGGAATTTAAAACATATGCTTATTATTTGGCATCTTTCATAGAATTCAAACTGTATCCTCCAATGACCAATGGCAACGGAGGCCATGGATATTTCTTTCCATTTTCAAGTATTGCTCCAATTCCATTGGTATAAGTAGGTAACTTCCTGCAACACCACTTTATATATGAAAAAGAGAAGGAAAATTTGATGGGGTTGTGTGCCACAATATATCCATAAATAAGTGCCCTTCTCTATCACATACCAATCTCCAAGAGCAACTAATGCCTCCAATGTTTTGTTTGACATATACTTTACTATTTTACTATAGATTATTGCATAAAATGGAATTATGAATTCATCATAAATTTTCCCATAGATATTGACATAATTGTGTACCCATAGTATTTTGCAGTAGACATGAATTGGCACATTTGTTGGGAGCCACTTCCATCCCATTTCTAGAATGCCATTTGTAGAAGACACAATATCTAAAAGAGAAGAAGACATGAAAAACTTTGAGGGGAACCCATGGGTTGTATCTCTTGCAACACCAATAAATTTATTCGAAGTTGTAGACATAATAGCTCCCTAATTAAAAATGGCGCTAAATGAAGCGACTAGTTGCAATATAGGAACCTATGACTCCCAAAATTGTGTGGCATATTTTTCCCCATACAACCTGGAAATCAATGTTGTAACCATTTGGTAAGGTGGTCTAGTATACTCTGTAGGATATAGACTAGCGTCTCTTGATTCAAATCTCTTTCCCTTTACCCATCGTTTCCACTAGAAGCATGTGATATTCCATATTTATAGTCATTATCCATTCCTCAATCAAATGAACGATCGAAATTGGGAATTTATAGTAAAGATCAAGAGAACATGATTGGAAGGATATGATTTCTCTGCCATCTACACTCCTGATCATCCTTTTTTCATGGTCAACTATGGGAAGAAACCATGAAATAGAGACATGTTTTCTTATGTTATGTTAGTCTCTCAAATAAACAATACTTTTTTGGGGATGGTTACCTATGTTAGGATTAATTAATCCTCCCTTTACCCACATAGTCTATTTGATTAATTTAGCCTAGCTTAGTAGGTCATCATTTCCCACCAGTGCACGGGGGACACACCTAAGGCTCATCTGTCATTTACTACATTTGATTGCATAAGTTTAGGATACCTAGAGACCAATCCCCACATTATAGGAACCCACTTTGAGTTCCACCAACAGTCGCCTTCAGTTGGCTATGGTAGGTAATTAGTCATGCCAGTTATGATTCAATTATAATCAATTAGATCCTAGTCAGTTAGAGTAGTACTGATTTGCATGATTCATGGGAGTGTAGGAGCCTTTATTCACCTACCCTCACACACCATCATCAATTAACTGATTGTAGACTGATTTGGTTATCCAAAGTTAACTAGTGAGCTACAACAGTGATTATTTCCACTCTGAGTTAGCTAACGAGTCAGTTTGAGTTGGTGAATTAGAATCTTATCCAAAATATTCAAATTCTATTTATTGTACTACCATTGTATTACTGATTAATTAATGAAAATTAATGTTATGATAATCTGGGCAATACTTGTTCGATTTCTGTGAAATTTCTGTCATGAATCCGATGTTCAGTTTACATTGATTTGATAATTCCAATGCATACTTATTTTTTGATATCTCTCATTTTGTCTTGTAGATCTATGGTTCATGAAATTTAACATGGTATCAGAGCCTATGTTTAGGCCAACAACAAACCTCAGAAACCTCCATGCTTGCACCAGAAGTAGTCAAGTTTCCACATAATTCATGGAATCATTACATTTCTCCCTCTGGATATTGTCCAGAGAAGTCTATCGAGGTGTGATAGACTCTGAAAAAGTGTACATCTCGAGGTGGAAAGGTTTGAACTGAAAAATGTTTTCGAATTGAAGTTTCTTTTGCAGTGATTTTGCAGGTACCTACGTATCTCTTGAATATTTGTTGATCAACATACAGTGAAATGGAGAATTTATCTCCTCTATCACCTAGAATCCTTACACCCTTCAATTACATTGATTGGAGGGCAGATATGTAGATAGCCTTGCACAACAAAGGCCTATTTAGGATGACAATGGGAAGAGAATTCGATTCCCAATAGTATGTTGAGAAATATAGGTTTCTGAATAGGATAGATGAAGCCTTCAGGTTCATGTGCATCCACATCTTAAGGGAGTTGTTGTTCCACCTTGAGGGTCTCAGAACTTCGAATGAAAAATGGGACAAGCTTGAATCTTTGTTTGGAAAATAAGATGAGATTAGAGGCCATATTCTAGAGAATGAGCTCATTGCACTCCAACCCAACAACTTCGATACAATTCAATAGTTCTTCTCGAAATACAAATCCCTATTCTTGCAATGCAAAAAATGAGAGATAGAGATGAAGAATTATCAACTTGTGCTATCAATTTTGAGCAAGCTAGGATCATAATTATCAGTATTTGTATCCACATTCCAGTTCAGAAGAGTATCCATCCAAAATTGGAAAATTCCTTCTATAGATGCATTTGCAGAGTCATTGATCCAGGATTAAGATAGATTGATTCAGACGGGAGTGCTCAATGCCTCCAAGAATCAGGCCCTCTTAGTTGGAGACTCTAGGAATTCGCAAGCTAAAGGGAAGGAAAAAGGAAAGGAGAATAATTTTTTTTATTCAAAGTCAAAGAAGAAGCATAACCCTTCTGATGGAGCCTTAGGTTCCAAGAAGAACAAGAACAAGAACAAGAAATTTGAGACAGCTCAATGCTCCTACTGTATGAGAGGATTTAATTTAGAAAGTCATTGTCTGAAGAAGACCATTGATCAAATGGAAAAACTCCTTGAGCAGCATGATATTTACCTCCCTAAAGGCACAAGAAATACTAACTTTGGAGAAAAGTTTGAAGATCATGATGAGAGATGCCATGCACTGAGGGCTTGCTGTTCAAAAACACATGAATTCCTCATTGATTCAGGAGTCTCCAATCATATGGTTGCATCCAGGGAATCACTCTCTTCATTACAAAATACCGATAGTCTAAGTATTCACATGGGTGATGATACCCAAATTCAAGCTGAAGGAAATGGTTCTATCAACTTAAAACATGGAGTGTTAAGAAGTGTACTCTATGTGCCCTCTTTAGCTACAAATTTGTTATCTGTATACCAAATGACACACACTAGCCCATCAAAGAGAATAGTATTTGGTCCTAACTCAGTAGAGATCACAAATATTTCAACTGGGAATATTATAGCGAAGGAGGTTGCAAACCATGCCTCCAAGGAATATGAATTCTCACACTTTCTGCCATACTCAGATCCAGTACAACCTCAAATGCCATTCAAAAGTGGAGCTAAAAAAATTCCATATATACCTTTTGTTAATGATGTATTGTCTAATGTTTTTGATTCAAAAGATCAGGAACAAGATCAACATGATCTTGATATTGAGATTGATCCACAAGAGGATCTAGATCCATCTCCCATTCCAAATTAGAAGCCTAAATGGGCCCAAAATCTCATTGAAGCAGCTGGGAATGTTGTTGGGAATCTAGATGACAAAAGAAGAATGAGGTCCCAATATTAGAATGAACATATTGCACTCTCTCATTTAGTTTCACTTCCTTCAGTGAGGTGCAACAAGATTCTTGAGAGATGTTACTTGAAGGTGAGGACTGATCCACAATTCGACCCACTGAAGAACAAATTGGATCAAGTCACTATTCCTCCAGGAAGAAGAGACAAAGACATCAAGCCTTCTCCTATCTATCATCAGATTGGAAGAAGATGGAAAAGTTCACATGCACAGTTCTAGGATGTTGATGCATAGAAGAACCAAGATTCTCCATTACTGCTCAACAGAGTTGCAGATTACAACAATTTTTTCACAAGTTTTTTCTCAAAGAGAAATTTTTTCTCTTAAGTATGGAAGCTTGTTTCTTGGTTACCTACTTATTTTGAGTGGGTGGGNAGGGACCAACTTGTCCAAAGTTAGTATTAAGGGGGGGTGTTAAGATTAATTAATCCTCCCTTTACCCACACAGTCTATTTGATTCATTTAGCCTAGCTTAGGAGGTCATAATTTCCCACCAGTGCATGGGGGACACACTTAAGGGTCATTTTACACTTACTACACCTGATTGCATAAGTTTAGGAGCCCTAGGGACCAATCCCTACATTATAGGATCCCACTTTGAGTGCCACCAACATTCACCTTCAGTTGGCTACGGTAGGTAATTAGTCATGCTTAGTTATGATTCAATTACAATTAGTTAGATCACAATAAGTTAGATTAGCACCAGTTTGCATGATCCATGGGAGTGTAGGCACCTTTATTCACCTAACCTCACCTACCATCATTAGTTAACTAATTGTAGACTGATTTGGTTATCCAGAGTTAAAAGGTGAGCTCCAACTATGATTATTTTCACTCTAAGTTATCTAACCAATAAGTTTGAGTTGGTGAATTCGAATCTTATCGACGGTATTCAAATTTTATTTATTGTACTACCATTGTATTACTGATTAATTAATGAAGATTAATGTTATGATAATCTGAAGAATACTTGTTTGATTTGTGTGAAATTTCTGTCATGAATCTGTTGTTCAGTTTACAATGATTTGATAATTCCATTGCATACTTCTTTTTCATATATATCTCATTTTGTCTTGTAGAACTATGGTTCATGAAATTTAACAAGCTAATGCTCCCGTTTAAATATCTAGTATATTTCACCCCATTTGTATGTTGCCTTTACTTTAGTGCTAATGTTTGTGTCACCATACTACATCCTATTGCAAAGTTTTTTCACCTTCATTTAATGAAGATACTTCATGCACCTTTTCTCTGGTTTTGTAGTCCACCTATGAGCCATATTGTAGTTTAATATCTCACCACATCATCATAACCCATTAGTGTCATTCATAAGAAAAGAAAAATTCTTTACACCATGTTGATGAAGTTCAGATCTTACATCCAATATCTTTGAAAATGGTGAATTGGAGCCTCCAATATTTATTTATTATCTCTTTTCAAGTCATGGAACCAAACTATCTTCAATCAATTTATTGCATGATTCAAACCAACTAGAAGAAAATATCGACATCAAGCACTAACATGCATTTTAAGTAGTGAAAGAATCTAGGGAAGGCATTCTATATCACACATGAAAGAGAGGATATAAAACCCTACCATTAAGGGTTAAAGATTTCTAACTCATGCAGGAAAACAAACCCAAGGAGTGGATTTCATAATATTCTTGCTCGATAGCGGGGAGCTAAAGAAGGTTCAAGGCACATATGAAAATATGGAAAAAACAAATGCAAATTAAAAAAAATAACACTACCACAAGCATTAGTTCAAATTTGGCAATAAACCTCATAGCCCCATTGTAGTGGGTCCATACAGAACCATGAGACATGGGAAATTTGATTTGACAATCATAAATAATGAAATGGACCCCTTTGATACCCTAGGTTAATTATTAATACATGACATGGCAAGGTTATGGTGATTCATTTCTTGTAAGAATGTGTTAGGGACAAACAAATGAAATGGTCAAGGTTAATACTAAACTACCTATGAAATTGTTGGCCATTGGACAAATCATGGGGTTGTTTCATTTCCAAGTGATAGATCCTCAATGATAAAATTGAGTTCTCGACTCCTCCAAATAAAATACAAGTGTCAAGTGTATTGAGATCAAGTGGGTTTACATCCTTTAACTTGGTGCGTAACTTATAAGTTCCCATCCATTAAATACCATTGTCTATTGCACTCCAACAAACTTCCCATCATGACTTGCAAAATATATGGGTTAAGAGTTACGTCGCGAATTAATAAAGGTGGGTTGTGATATGGGTTAAAATTTTATGCACTCAAAAGGTTCCATACCCATAGCCTCTTTTCCTATGTTGTGCATTCATAAGATATCATTCTTGTGATGATGCAATAGGTTTCATGAGTTTTTTCCCAGAAGAAAAATAATAGTTCCTTGATATTCATTAGAATCAAAGGTAACGATATACATTTCTATGATACTAGGTATCATTTACAACCAAAAAACACAAACAAATCTCAACAGACTGAGTATCCAGAATCAGGATCCCCACCAATGAAAACCATACCTTCAAGAAAATACCATACCACCTAATGGCAAGTGCAAAGCACCAGAACTTATTGCTAGAAGCCAAAAGCTTCAGCAAATAACACCCTATAACAGAGCTTACAAAAAGGGGCAAAAAAACACCCATACAGAAACTACTCAAGAAAGAAAAGTAGCAAGAAAAAGGGAAAAGGAAACCCGCAATAGTCTATGCCACCAAAAGGGGGAAAGATACTCATCCATTGGCAGAGTAAACAAGTAGCTGCACAGGATTGTTTTCCTTTGAGACAGGAGGACCTCCAACCCTCCATAGAAAAAACGGCGCCACTGCAGGAAAAATAACCACAACAAGAAGAAAAAAAATCCCTTTACCAAGGAACACACCAAGGTCCCCTCGACTCCACAAACACCGCCAGAAACCATCTCACACCCACGCCATAGGTAATTCCTCCCGATGTCGTCACAGAGCATGGAAAACCCCCATCAAAACAAAACTACGTCGCTGAAGAGATAGAACCACCACTCAAAAGGTCCATCATCTCTCAGCAAAATCACTATCGCCTTCGCCACAAAAGGGGTTTCCATGCAAGGGCACCTACAATGCACTAAGAAGAAAGCTTCATCTTCTTTCGCTCAAACTACAAAATCCTCATGCCTCACTAGAAAAAACAGAGGGGAAGCTAGGGATGAAACCCTAGCCGCCTTGCAATGGTTCAGTCGACTCTCAAAACCTAAAATTTGGCAAGTGTTCCTCTCCGTCGAAGATATCACAAACCAAGTTTTCATGAGTTCAAAATTACGTTGTCCTAAAATCCTCAAATTGCAATGCATTTTTGTGATTTAAAAAATGATTGATGCAAGACATTGCAAGCAAATTTTCTTTTCTGCGACATGTCGTTCTTCTAAAAATATGTTTTAAAGAAGATAGAGTTTTCAAGAGTGAAAACAACTCAAACATATAAAAATGATAGTCATGAGTAAATTACAAATGAAAGATCTATGGTATACAATCCATACTTAAATGCATGGAAGATTGGCCAATAAAAATAGATTAAAAAAAGAAGGTAGTTAGCAAGATCATAGTACCTTAATAAAGAAAAGAACTAGGGTTCCCTTTTCAAGCCATCAAATTATCAAACATCACGTTTTCATTTTTTTTAAGAAACATAGCTTGTTTTCAGCTTAACAATTGGTGACATAGTGACGAAGCTATGAATCTCTGCAATTAACTTGTAAAAACATATTACTAGTATTTTTGATGCACACTCATTACTGGTTAGGAGATTTTGTTTCATCCATGAGTCACACCAAAAGTAGCCTTGAACTAACTATATAAGAGCTCATTCTCATGATTGATTCATCTAATATTTGAAACTTCAAGGTTGGATTTATGGAGTTAGTTCCATAAGTATTCCCTTTCTAGGATAACACCATAATTACTTAGGTGTTCTAGATCTTAGATGTTTAAAATTTACGTAGGCCATCCCATCAAGCTTTATTGGTGTTCTTAATTGCTTGCGAGCATCCATATCCCTAAAGTAGTCTCCTTGATATCAACAGTGTTACTCCAATACCAATGAGCATCCATATCCCTGTCAAAGATACATGCATGTCCCAAATGATTTGAAGTTTTTTCCCATGCCTTTACCTTTTTAATATTTTGCTTTGTAGCAAGAGGTGGATAGGGGGAGACCAATAATCATTAAGGAAAAATGGATGATGCCTATCATTGAGATTTTATCATGAATGCCTAATTAATGTATTGATAAAAATACATCCTTGCTAATACTAATATTTGATCCCTATGTTGTCATATTTGTATATGCATCATTCTCTAGTGCGTGAACTGACAAATCGCTGAAGATTATTAACAAGTTACTAAATTCTTGAGGACTGAGCTACTTATAAGCTTGTTGTAATACTAGGACTATGTTCCACCATTGAGATAAAACCTTAGGCTTCTTGATGAAAATATTGATCAATAGTTCTGCAAACCGGTGCTTAAGAATTTTTGGTAGAAATCCATAACTTTGCCAGATTTTGCTTGAATTTATAAGCTAAGTTAACAATTCATGAAATGAAATATCAATTAAGAGGGGAGAACCCAAAAGACCAAAATTAATTAAAGGAAAATACAAATTCAATCAAAATCAATAGTAAATGGAAAACTATAAGCAAATCCTACGCAAACTCTCTAAACAAAAGCAAAACAATGAAATCAAGAGCAAAGTAGAAAATTGAAATGAGACTACTAGATATGATTTATGTATAGACTAACAATAATATTTTGACATAGCTAGGTGTTAATGTTAACCTTGATTCAGAAATGAGTCAAAGGTGGTTTAAGTGTAGCACATGGTTTATTGTAGACCATGGTATTGGACACAAGTATTGCATGTAAAGAAGCCTTTAGAAGGATTGAGGAGGATCCATTGTAAGGGGTCCTAGAGGTGAGTGGGTGATCTTACTGTTTTGGTCATGTAATGAAGATATTCATTGGTTCTGGTTTTTCCCCACATGGGGTTTTCCAGGGTATATTGATGTGTTTATATGTTTGCTTGTGATTGTGTGTTTATTTATATCATTATTATATTTTAATGCTCATTTAAAATCCTAACTCTAGGTGAAATATCGCTTTAGAATTTGGCCATTGACATGAAGGAGGACCATTTCCCATTCCTAGATTTGCAATATGTATGTGTCAAGACAATGTATTTTTGTTATTAGGTAAGGACCAAGCCAAATTTGTTGAAACTTCATGTGTTTACCTTTCTTCTCACAAGGCTTGTCTCATTTCAAAACTAGACCACCCACATCAAAATATTTGTTCAAAGTAAATTTATTGTCAAATCACTTAACCATTTGTTTATGAACAACACATTTCTCTCTTTCCTTATCCTTCTTTTCTTCCAACAAAGTGTTTATCCTACTTTGAATAGTGGGACATTCTTGGCCTCTAAAGGCTTGATATAATTGCTAGGAACATAGAGAGGTGTTAGGAGGTAAGATGGATTCCTTTCTATACATTAGGAAGTAAGGGGAGGTCCCTATTATAGTGCTTGGGGTAATCTTATCTTCCCAAAGAAAGTTTGGGAAAACATTGTGCCAATCCCTCTAGCCCATCAACCACAATTCTCTTTAGAATACTAATCAAGTTTTTATTAGTGTATTTCTCTACCCATTTCCCCGAGGATACTAATTCGTTGAATATCATAGCTCAAATCCTTTTTCTAAAGAAAACTAAGTTAATTTTAAAGAGGAAAATCAAGAAACATTGTCAAACACAACACTAGATGGAGCCCCAAACCTAGTAATTAAATGTTGCTCCAAAAATTGGATGACGATCATTTTGTTGTCTTTGAGTAGAGACACAAATTCTATCCACCTTGTGAAGTAATATGTAGCTATCATGATATAGATTTTTTCATATATGATTTTGGTTGATCACACCAATGATGTACAATCCCCACTAAATTTTTTTTTTTATGACTAGGGGATAAAGGGATAACATGCTTCTTTTTCCATCCAACACATTTATGATAGATTTCACATTTTCTAATGTAGGAATTTGCATCTCTGAGCAATGTAGAACAATAATAGCCAGTCTCTAAGATCTTGTGAGTTTTAATCTGACCAACAAAATGACCTCCCGTAGTCTCATCATGTAGCTCTACAAGAACCTTGTTAGCAACAAATTTCTTAAGGAATCTTAATAGCACTCCATCATTATTATTCATAAATATTATCAATCTATATCGAGAGGATTTGAGCCTTATAACTCTTTTTTGCTTTGCATTTAGGTGATAAGAGTAGTGCCAGGTTGAAGATATTGTCTCAACTCATTATACCAAGAATATACATTATTTGGAACATAAAGAACTTCTTGGATATATGATGATATTTCATTCTCCCAGCCTTCTTCAGACTCCTTAATAAGATCGAAGGATTCAACCACCGACCTATGTAGTCTCTAATCCTTGATCACCATACTCATAGTTTATTGTGACCCAATTTCCCCTTCTCTCTCTCAATTCATTTTGTACAAAAAAAGATCTCAAAGTTGGGTGAAGTACAATCACTTTGGTGTGGGTTTTTAGAATGTATCATCTAAAGTGTTTAATTGATTTGAACAAAATAAATGCTTACTTGTCAATTTCTACATAATTAAGTTAATAAATGGGATATGATATTGATCCCCTTGCTCTCTTTTATGGGTGAGCATTGCAAAAAGGGAATTATTAAATATGAATGTATATAAAATGTAATTTTTGCTAAAAGATGGGTTGAGTAGTGATAGGGAAACAACTATGGAAACCTTTTTTTTTTTTCAAAATACCCTTTCTCCATGGAATTCCATTTGAAAACAATGCCCTTCTTGATAATATTCTTAAAAGGATTATCCCTGTGGGCTAACTCAAGTGGTTGAGTGATGTGTAACGCAAGTAGAAGGTCTCAGGGTCAAATCCCCAAGTGGCTATGTAATTCCCTTACTTGATGTCCCCATCGAGTTAGGGTGTAATTAAATTTTCTTGAATGGTTTACCTTGGGTGCCATCCTAGAAATGAGGGGAAGTTCATGAGGGTTTTCCATGCTTTTTTCATAAAAAAACCTTCAAAGGATTGACAATCTCAACAAAATCAACTACAAATCTATGGATGAAATTAGTATTCTCGAATAAAGAATACATTGATTTCTTATCATTGTCTAGGGATATGCAATATGGATTCTGTACTACAAATACCTCGTCCTTTGAAATTACATGTCCCTGTAATTTTCCCTTTGAAACATCAAGTGCAATAATTTTGGGATTAATAGAAATCCCATACCTTCTGCATCTCTCGAAAATATGTCTCAAGTGTTGAACATGATCTGATCTTTTCTTGGAATACATTGTGACATGTCAATGTATACAACCACACTTGCCAATTAGTGCTCAAATTTTTATCTCCATGGCTCTTTGAAAAGTAGCTCCTGCATTGATTCATCCAAAGGACATACTATGATAAGCATATGTTCCCCACTTTGTGTGAAAATTGGTTTTCAAATAATCAGGCTTTGGTACTAAGATGTGATTATAACTAGAAAATTCGTTTAACCATTAAAACATCTATAAACCAGAGAAAAGTAGTAATATTTGTTCCATATAAGGGATTGGATAATTTTTTTTGGTTAGATTATCTATTAATGTTTAAAAAATCCATGCACAATATTATTTCACTTAACTTCTTTCTAACCAGTAGAAAATTTGCAACCCAATCATAATGTCAAATCTTGAAGATAGTCTCTGCATTTAGTTGTTTCTTTTGAATAAGAGGTTCAATTATTGGAAGTAGTTTTCGTAAATTTTGTCGGAATGGAAATCTATCCTTATATTGTTTAAACAACTGAAAATAGTCATGTCTTTCTTTATTTGAACAACATGTTCCCAAATTAATATTTATGGGTCCCTTTTAGCACCTAGATTTATCAATTAAAAGTGCATAGAATAATTGTTTGTCTTCACGATCCATGGATTGCTAAATATTTTTCGAAGTTCAAACAATGTTTATAGTGTGAGAATTCCTCTAATTTGTTCTACATCTTGAAGATAGTCTCTGCATTTAGTTGTTTCTTTAGTTTCTTTTGAATAAGAGGTTCAATTATTGGAAGTAGTTTTCGTAAATTTTGTCGAAATGGAAATCTATCCTTATATTGTTTAAACAACTGAAAATAGTCATGTCTTTCTTTATTTGAACAACATGTTCCCAAATTAATATTTATGGGTCCCTTTTAACACCTAGATTTATCAATTAAAAGTGCATAGAATAATTGTTTATCTTCACGATCCATGGATTGCTAAATATTTTTCGAAGTTCAAACAATGTTTATAGTGTGAGAATTCCTCTAATTTGTTCTACATCCCCTAATAAATTCATTAGAGCTTTCGTGTGTCCCTCATCATCAATGATTGCATCCTAAAAGTATCCTTATTGGTAAAGAAGTCAATTATTTTCTCATCATCATTGAATACCCTCCAAATTGTGATGTTCTTTGGGACGTAAGGCGTAGAGATTATTTAAACAAAAAAGACATTGTAGGGGAAATCGAGGAGAAGCATTAGCAAAGGCGTCAACAACCACATTCAAGGAATGCCGAATGAAAGTAATATTGAAAACATCAAATTATTTATCAAATTCAAAACCTTAGTTTGGTACCCTCTTAAGTGCATATAGTGATTGTGTATAGCGTTTCTAACACGTCTTACAATTATTTATGAGTCGCCAAAACCCATAAACATTTTACCGTTAAATCAATCGCCCTTTTGAAACCTTTAACCAAGGACTCATACTCAGTTGTATTATTAGTGCACTTAAACTCTAATATACAAGAGAGAAGAATTTTATTTTATTTGTGTCGATCAAGATGCAACCTGCTTCAACTCTTTCCCGAGTTTTGGATCCATTGAAAAAGAAAGACCAAACGTCATTATTTAGATCTAAGTTAGAAGAAGCAACAAAACTAGCTAATCCCAATATATTACAATCATTATCAATAGTTTGAGTACAATGAAGTAGTTCATACTGTCTTTTTCTTTTCGACAGTGAGTCTTCAATTGTGTAACAACTAAAATTGTCTCTAGAAAACAATTTCCCATGATTGAGTGGGAAAAACTGTATGGTTCATTTTGTCCCTTCAATTCTGTCACTCTATGTTTCATGCGAGCTTATCTATCTATTTTGAGGAAAATCCCCTACTGGCTATGGGTTGGATCCATCATAGAGTGGTGCCCCATAAAGAAAATTCAAACAGTCCTTTCAAGAATGCAATTAAATAGATTTACAATTATCTAAGTATTGAAAACAATGGATCAAGACCTTACTTGTAATCCAATGGTTGTAGAAGATCCCTCTTTTCCAACTTTAGTCCGAAAACGTTCTTGAAAAACCTGCAATTACAAATAAAACAAGAACATAAACATAAAACTACAACTATAGAATAATTAATTGCAATCCAAGTGCATTGATTTATCAAGAAAATGAAGAGTAAACATTTAACACCTTATAGGAAAGGAAAATATAATTCTTTATATAATATGTACAACAAGATAGAAGAATGATGTCACCTGTTCTTAGTTGTGGCACTATTATGAACTTGAATCTGAGTTCCTGCACCCAAGCTACACACATGCACAACTCCTCCATGTTCCATAGGAAACAAGCCCAAAGAAACAATGTTGTAGTTTCTGGACTAGACAATGAGTGATGGCCGTTGGAAATGTATATTTACAGATATGGGGGGATGTTTTGTAGACCTAGGATTATAGTAGTGGATTCAATAAGCAAAACTTCAGCATAAGGTTGCTATAATTACCCCCCCCCCCTCCTTCTCATGGTTTTCTTAGCCTCTTTTATACTATTAGGGAGGCAGTTAAGGAAGTTACGGTAGTTATCTATGAGAAAAAGGAGGTTAGAACATATGAAACTGATTTAAGTTTTCCTCAAAATTATTTATTTTTTAACCTCAAAGTAGGTCATATGCATGCTGGACACTTGAAGGGTGCATATACATGTGCTATGCACTACCAAGGTGCATCTGTGCATAATTTTTTACGCCTTTTACTAAGAAGGGATAGTTTTCTTGAACCACAAAGGACAAGGAAGTATGTAAAGGGGATGAAGGTCATAGAAATGGCCAAAGTGAGCATTTTTCAGATGATGTGGAAAAATATGCTATAATAGATGCTCCCTAATCTGCGAGATAAAAATGACAACTAATGGCTGAAATACATTATCAATCTTTAGAAGTAAGTGAATGGTGGACCCAAAAGAAGTATTATAAAACAAACCACAGGTAGTACCTAAAACCAAATAATTAAAAACCCTCTTTTCTCAAGGAAAACATACCCACGCTTTGGAGTAATAAGTATCATGCCTTCCAAATCAAGTAGACTACAGATCCATGTTTTATATATATATATATATATATATATATATATATAATCAATGATTATGGCCACGAAAAATGAATACACCGTGGATCCATGTCAAAAAGAGATCATAGCCGCAAGCAATAGACTGTGGATCTATGTCTCAGAATCAAATGAAGATATTTGTAAATAAGTACTGGACATATAAATCTCCATAAGAGTTAGGGTCATAAAATTATTAAATGACAATAAGGCAACTTGAGTCATAACAAAAATATGTGATGCTATAATAGATGTCTTGGAGTGGAACACAATAAGTCACCATTTGATTACTTGTCATTGGTGTATACTATTAACAAACATGATCCAACTCACCAATAAAGATAAGGAGAGGCAAGGTACCTAGTACAATATTATTAATTTCTCACAGTGGTCTAGGAACTGAAAACACAGTCTCACACAGAATTCAGACAAATATGCATATAATTGGCAAAATGATGCTGCAATGGAAGTAGCAGCACTGTATAATCAAATGAAAGAATGATAATACAATACAATGATCATGCCAGATGCATGAATTCCAAGACAATTCGAATTCCCAAGGACGTCATTCGAATTGAATGAGTGAGTCTAGCTTAACTGAATGTAAGCCACAGTGAACACTCAAGTTAACCACTGATCAAAACCCTAATTGACTCAACTAAGTCCTAACTAAAGTTGGAGTGCAATAAATGACCGAGTCTAACTGAAAGTAGCTCAAACACATGTCATTGCAATCCAACCAACAAGTGGTAGCGCATCAATAACTCCAATGAACCTTGATGAGGTCAACTGAAGTCTAACTGACCATCATAGGTGGTTGGAGGCGCCCCTGTTGACTCCAGTTCATTAAATATTAATTAAATAATCAATTTAATGAAAGGAGTCACCTTCACTGCTCTGTTTAACTGATTGTAACCATCAGTTATCAATTAAGTGCATTTATGCCACTCAGATCACCCCTGGAGTGCTCCAGTTAGCCTCCCTGAATGAAGGAGAAGGCTTACTTGGCCTCCTTGACTGAAGGTAGGCATGGGTGTGCTCATGCTGATGTCATACAATGCTCCTTTGATGTTAATTAAGTCAATAAAACTTAGGATAGTGGTTTAACTAGGCCAAATTGACCAAAATGAGTGTGTATGGTGGTAAATGTCTCCAACACCCCCCCTTAAGCTATACTGAGGAGAAGTAGAAAACATAAAGTGCATAAGAATGCTAGGGCCCTGGAAACAAAGGCCATAGGTCACCCTATACAATAATGAAACTCAAACAATGCTCAAAACAAACTAAGTGAGGAAAAGAGGGAAAACCTAGTGGGAAACCCCCCCCCTCAAGCTAAACACTGAAAGTAGTTGGATCACCCTAATGAACTCACCCCCAACAGTGAACGGAGGTAAGTGAACTTATTTTCTGAAAGCTCTTGGTGAAGATGTCTGTAATTTTCTCATCAGTCGGGTAGTATTGCAAAATGATGGTCATGTCATGCACTAGCTCCTTGATATAGTGCATGTGTATCTCTACATGCTTGGTCCTCTGCCTGGTAACTGGATCTATGGATATCTTAATAACACTTTGATTGTCACAAAATAGAACAGTGGACAAAGTACTACCAAGATCAAACTCTGAAAGAATGCCTTGCAACCAAACAACTTGGATGTAAGCATTCACCGCTCCTCGATACTCGGCCTCTGTTGAAGACAATGCTATGGAGGCTTTCTTTTTGCTAGACCAACAAATGGGGCAACCACCAAACATGAAGACATATATGGAAGTAGAATTTCGATCAATAGAATCAACCGCCCAATCAGAATCTGTGTATCCAACTAGCTCTAGCTCGGAGTCCGCATCATAGTGAATGTTGTAGGTCCTGGTTCCTTGAATGTACTGGAGGATCCTCTTGGCTTCCTTCCAATGAATATCATGGGGCTTCTACATGTATCTTGATACAACATTCATGGCATAATAGATATCAGGCCGAGAATGAGTCAAGTACAACAAGCTACCAATCAGCTGTTGATAAATAGTGCAGTCCATGGGAGGTGTGCTTTTTCCTTCTTCAAGGCTGATCCCTGAAAGGAAAGGAAATGGAGCAGATCTACATTCAGCCATGTTAAAATTGAATAACAGGTCTGATATTTATTTGGACTGAGTGACCATTATCCCATCATAATTTTGCTCAATTTGGAGCCCCAAAAATTGTTTTAAGAGCCCCAAATCGCTCATTTCAAATGCATTCTGGAGAGCAGTTTTGATGATTGAAATAGAACCAACTGTGCTACCTGTGATCAGTAAGTCATCAACATATAAAACAATAATAATAAAATTACCATAATACTGATGTATATACACATTTGTATCTGATCTACACCTTTGGAAGTTTTGCGAGAGAAGGAAGGCATCCATCTTGGAATACCACTCTCTTAGGGCCTGTTTTAACTTGTATAGTGACTTCTTTAGCTTGCAAACCAAAGATGGATCATAAATGTAGCCCTCAAGATGCTTCATGTATATCTCTTCATGAATATCTCCATGTAGAAAGGCTGACTTAACATCCATATGATGCACTTCCCAGTGCTTAGATGTTGAAATTGCCAAAACTAGGCGGATGGAGTCCATTTTTGCAACCGATGCAAAAGTCTCATGGTAGTCCACACCTTGGACCTGGGAGAAACCTTTTTCCACCAGCCTTGCCTTATATTTGTAGGTGCTACCATATGCAGCAACCTTAGTCTGAAACACCCACTTGCATTGAACCAATTTCCTTCCCGGAGGAAGAGAAACTAGCTCCCAAGTAGTGTTTTTCTAAGGAGAATTCATCTCTTCATCCATGGAAAATTGCCATCTCGGATCCTTTCGAGAATGGTAGTAAGAATTAGGGTCTGAAATTATCATCAAATAACAAGATTCAGATAGAAAATAATTAGGACAAGAGAGTGCAATACCTGCTCTTTGGAAATCAGACCGGGTTCTCCTTGGATCATCCAGATTTCCAATGTTATCTCCTGCAGAGGAGAGTGTCTGTTGGGAGATGATTTTGTACTTTAGGTTTTGATTCAGCATCTGATGTTTGCTGTACACTAATATCAGAAATCAGAGGATCCAAATCAGGGTCATCACCCCCAATTTCATCATCCAAATATTCAGTAGAATAGGAAGGAAATTCAACAGTTTTCTCCTTCACTAGTTCCACCTCCTGAAGAGGCTCATCGAACTTGACACTCCTTTCGATGATGATCTATTTTGTTTTTATATCTAGTAGCTTGAAACCTTTTGATTCATTAGGATACCCAATAAACATACATTCTATGCTTTGTGGTTGCAAAGCCCTCCTTTTATCAAGTGGATTTCGGGCCCATGCAATGGACCCAAACACTTGCAGATTTGACACATCCATCTTGTGTCCGAATTATGCTTCGAAAGGGGTATTCCCTTTCATGGATGAGTGTGGCAATATGTTATGAATATATGCTACAGCATGCATGGCTTCAGCCCACAAATTTTCAGCCAACTTCTTTTATTCCAACATATAGGTGGTCATCTCCTTAAGAGACCAATTCTTCCTCTCTGCTACACCGTTCTGTTGGGGAGTGTAGGGAACTTAATGCTGGACCTGAATACCACTTTGGGAACATATGTGCAGCAAATAATTACTGACATACTCCCTTCCATTATCAAATCTCAAGATCTTGATCTTTTGGCCAGATGCATTCTCAATCAAGGCCTTCAAATCAGTGAATTTTTCACAGACTTCAGACTTCTTTTTGATAAAGAAGACCCATGTGTACCTGGAAAATCATCAATAAAATTCAGAACGTAGTTTGATCCATTCATGGATGTGATAGGCATGGGAATGTTGATATTAGAATGTATCAGTCCCAAGATGCATGATGCTCGGCTTGCCTTCCCCCGATTCAACTTATGCTCATGGTGCTTTCCAACAACATAGCCCTTGCAAATTCCAGTGATTTCCTTGATGACTGGGAGGCCTTCAACCATAGAATTTTTCTGTAATTGCTTCAAGTATTTGAATTTCAGATGGCCAAACCTCTCATGCCACAGTCTACTAACTTCATTTCCATGAGTTAGCAATGCGGTGGGCTTTGCATCTGCCACAAAATGGGAGAACTCATATGCTTTTGCATGATGGTTTGCAAGGCCTTTTGCAACAAGTTTCCCAGATGCAAGTTCCATGATATATACATCATCCGGGATGAAGGAGATTGTCTTGGGCACTCCCGTATGTGTCATTTGATAAACACTAAGGAGGTTTGATGCCAGAGATGGTACGTACAGAACATTTGAAAAGTATCCATGTTCAAGATCAATAGTACCTTGTCCTTCGGAAATGATGGTGGAGTCATCTCCCATGTGGATGGGAATGGATGTGCCGGTCTCCAAATATGAGAAGGAGTCTCTTTCAGCCATCATGTGGTTCAAAGTTCCAAAATCTATCAAGAGTGCTTTGGACTTCGAAGTGCTTTCCATGAGGGCATGACCTCTTTCATCCTGTGGTTCCTGATCTTGCTCATCTCTCCTTCGAAAGCTTTCTGGAAGATTGATGTGATTTCTCTCAAGGAGAGAGGTAGCTTCATCAAGTTTCTTTTTCATGAAGGCATGTTTAGGGTGGAAGCCCTTCCTGCAGTATGAAGACTTGACTTTTTCCTTTCCATGATGCCCTTTTCCTTTGTTCTTATTTGAGCCAAAAGACTCTTCATGTTGTTGGTTTTCAACTTTAGGCTTAGGAGCTTCGAATTTGGTTTTTGGATTCTTCTGCTGCTTTCCTTTACCCTTCAAATCTTTGGGCCCCAAGACATGGAGGGCTTGATCACGGGAGGATCTGATGATCCCTGTATGGACAATCTTATCATGTTCACTTGTTGGGGACTCAATTAAGGCATTGAGTGAAGACATCTTCCATCCAGGGGTTGTGAGCTTCCCTGCACGGAATATAGAGACAAAAAATGAATAATCAGCTCCAAGTTTGGAGAGTATGGCGAGGATGAGCTGATCATCCTCCTTATCCACCTTACATTGCTTCAATAGTAAGACAATGTGCTTGAACTTTGTGAAAAAATCATTCAAGGTCTCAAAATTGGAATGCTGGAGAGACATCAACTCATTCTCAAGATGGTATACTCTCAAATCATCCTGTTTTCCATACATGGTTTCCAATTTGTCCTAGATTTCCTTTGGAGTCTTCAATCCTGAGAGATGGAAAAGAAGATCCCAGGAAATAGAGAGGCACAAGAATCCAAATGCTTCATCTTTCTTGTTCAAGAATCTAGCTTTGTCTGTCATAGAAGCAGTCTCTTCTTCAGTGTCCATAGTGGCCCTATAGAGTCCTTTGGCACTTAGCTGGATCTCCATGTCTCCTTTCCATGAGTGGAAATTGAACGGAGTCAAGAGTTCTACGGAAGAATCCATCTGAAACTGTTCCAGCGAATGCTTTCACCTGTTAAAAACCTGCAAATCACAATGAAAGGGGTACCGTAAGGTCGGATAGCCTGCACATTTTAGGCTTTCATCACACCCAGCATAGTTGATCAAGCAAGCTTGACCAACAATTTCCTTACTAGGGGTATTAAGTGGTAAGCCTTGGCTTCTGGTGTAGTGCTGGAATTTTTGAGCTTTGCTCAATTTTTCATGCAAGATCTGTCAAAAACCTTGTTTTTGAGAGATCCAAGATTCGTCCTGCTATGAGCTTTGATACCATATTAATTTGTCACAGTGGTCTAGGAATTGAAAACACAATCTCACAAAGAATTCAGAAAAATATGTATAAAATTGGAAAAAATGATGCTGCAATGGAATTAGCAGCACTGTATAATCAAATGAAAGAATGATAATACAATACAATGATCATGCCAGATGCATGAATTCCAAGACAATTTGAATTCCCAAGGAGGTCATTCAAATTGAATGAGTGAGTCTAGCTTAACTGAATGTAATCCATAGTGAACACTCAAGTTAACCACTAATCAAACCCTAATTGACTCAACTAAGTCCTAACTGAAGTTCGAGTGCAATAAATTACTGAGTCTAACTAAAAGTAGCTCAGACACATGTCACTGCAAGCCAACCAACAAGTGGTAGCACATCAATAACTCCAATGAACCCCGATGAGGTTAACTAAAATCTAACTGACCATCAGAAGTGGTTGGAGGTGTCCCTATTGACACCAGTTCATTAAATATTAATTAGATAATCAATTTAATGAAAGGAGGCACCTTCACTACTCTGTTTAACTGATTGTAACCATCAGTTATCAATTAAGTGCATTTATGACACTCAGATCACCCCTAGAGTGCTCCAGTTAGCCTCCTCGAATGAAGGAGAAGGCTTAGTTGGCATCCTTGACTGAAGGTAGGCGTGGGTGTGCTCATGCTGATGTCATACAGTTCTCCGTTGATGCCAATTAAGTCAATAAAATTTATGATAGTGGTTTAACTAGGCCAAATTGACCAAAATGAGTGTGTGGTGGTAAATGTCTCCAACAAATTTAACAAGTGGGAATATATGTTTTGACGCTAAACACCCATATACTTTAATGATGAGGGGACATTGATGTATTCCCATTGTCAGTAGCAAGGAAACATGCCACTGATGAATGCCAGAATAGATGATTTGAAGTCAAGGAGAAGTTATCCATTGGAAGGAGTGCATTAAGGCATCCCCCATCATCTAAAATGAGGTAGTAGTAGAAGGTCAAAGATTCGGTAGGACAAACTAATTGATTCTGAAATGTACTTGACACACATGAAGGTAGACATACAAAATTCAATAGGATAAAGCTTCCCTTGAACATAAGCATGATGCAAGAAATGACTATGGCAACATAGGCTCAAGAAATAACAAGACATAAGTATGTGACGTATGAGACATCTATAGGATTCTCCATAATGATTGTAAGAGTAACCAATCAGGCGAGACAATGCATAAATTAGTTCATTTTCCTAAGACCATGCTAAAAACCCATCTTTCTTAGAAAAATGACTCAATAAAATGTGCTTTATCCAAAGGAGACATTATTGTCGCCATACACAAATAAAAACTTGACTCTTTCCCATCTATCTTTTTTGGAATATTTTATTTTTTTGTATTTTTCATATTATAAAAGCCTAAAAAAGAATAAAAGAATGCTAAAATACAATAGAGGAAACAGGTGTGAGGGACAAACAAACTATTTTCAAGTGTAAGGAACAAACTTATGCATAATGCAATGAACTTGAGTAGGATAAGGACACTAAGAGTATGTTTCCTCTTGGTAAATAGGTGTCAAATTTGTAAAGGAAAAATGATTCAAGGCTTAATGCTAATGAGATTAACAATGAGGATTAATAATGAAATTAAGCTGGAATCCGACAGTAGGCTCAAAAGGACAACTAGGAAAGATGCAATGCATTTACAGCTTAGGACACAAAAGGCGGGGAGAGTCCCCCATAGGAAAATGGCTAGTAAAATAAGCTCAGGAAGAAGAATGAATCTTCAACATGAAGTGCATAAACACTACCAAGTGACTATCGGTATGAAAAAATACATTAGCATGGGTACCATAAGGAATACGGGATCTAATCTAGAAGACCCATGTAAAGGAAGGCTCTATTGCAGATGAAATAACATATATATGCAGTATAAGATTAATTCCATATATCTGCAAACATACCCTAAGGTGTTTTGAAATTTAGTCAAATAATTCATATTGCAAAGGAAATAAAACTTAACCTATATGCCAATTTACGAAAACATTACCTATCAAAATGACATTGAGGGAAAAAAAATAGTCACCTCCCTATACAAAAATCCAACATAATATGCCAAGTAACCCTAAAATAGATTGACCATTAGTATTCGAAAACAACAAAATTATCCAACTATAGGAAAGTGGGTAAAAAATGAAATATAAATTAGGGTAAAAATTCATTTTTAATATGTCATTTGGAAAATTGGAAAAAATTGAGTTTTTGGTGTGCATACAACCTTGGTCATTAAGTGACAATTTCAGAGGTTGTGAGAAAAAATTTGAGGTATTGTTAGATCCAAGTAGAAAATATTGATCTCTTGTTTCATTTCATGGTTCATGTCCTACATTTTATTTCTAGTTGTTTAGTCTTTAAGGAATCCATACTTGAAAGAAATGACATACATGTATTGCTTTGGTGCGGGGAACATAAGAACCAATTCATACACACCCTTATTATAGCTCAAATCATCACTTTTTTGTCCATGGAGAGATTTTGAAAAGATGACACTTAAAGTTTAATTGTACATTAAAAAAATGTCATTTATGGATGGAAGAGCCTAGAATTTGACTCTTATTTACTGGCTCTAATCATTAGAAGTGAAACCCCAACTTTCTTCCATTCATTTTGAAGAGTTTTCAACCTCAGAAGACTTATTTGCACCCTATGACTTAGTAGGGAGTGTATTTGTTTCCTACCTTTGAGCAAGGTGCAAATTCACATGTTGCATTTGTATTAGGTATGAATTCCCTCAAAATATTATAATAACCAAATTTAAATTTGAATATGAGGGAAGTTAGGAAGTTATGCAAACTAATTTGCTTGGTTATAACTCCTTCAACCACTTGGTAACAATCCTCGACTTATTCCTTCAATATAAAATTGAATGGAATGGAACAAGAGGGGGAGACACTCAAGATAGTAAGTTCACACTGGAGGATTCACTCACTATCATGCCCATCTTTTTGTTCTATTAGTAAACCTGGTTGTTGAACCCCTATATCCCTACATACTGAATCTACTGCACTCAATTAGTTTCTCCCTTTGATGTGTTTGGTGTATTGGAGTGGAGTTGTGGGAGTGCAAGAGTAGTAGAGACCCAAATTTCCAGGTTCATTAAGGTTCTGAAGCAAATAAGAGGCATATCTTGTACTTTGTTTCACTGTTTCAATAGAGATTTGACATATTTCCCTTCCCAAAATTCTGAGTCAGTTTTGTGATTGATAAATGGCTTGAAGAATTTTTTTTTCATATTGAAGTTGATTAGTGATCTTATGTTATTTTCATTATTCAATTCAGTAACATTCTTTACTTTTTTTTCAAATTGGCTTAAGGAACGTTGGTTCTATATATTTTGCAGGTTAAGGTTTGGGAAATGAAGAGTAAATATGGAAAGAAGAAGGAGCAACTTGGATCAACCATCATAAAAATGTGCACAAAACTTCTTCTTACCATCTTTAATTATTTTATATTTGCTTATTATCAGTTTGTATGTGGTCTTATGCATGAGTATCGTTATTTTATTCATACCAATAGAGCCTTATATGTTAGTCTCATTTTATTTAGTATGTTGGTGATCTCCCCCTAATCATAGGATTAATTTCCGTACAACAAAATTGGTGACTCTGCTAGGGAGAAGCCAACTTATGTGGGTCCTTTTCGAGTGTTTTATGTATTTTTTGATGGGAGTTAGAGTCTCTGTTACGATTAGATATACACATGACACCTTAAAATTTCAGTATTTTTTATTTTTCTTGAGTTTTTCTACCTTTTAGTCCACTACAAGATCCATTTTCTAGCAATTTGTTTTGCAACCAAGTCCTAGAAAGAGCATGAAAAGAGAATACAGGCCAGGACTTTAATCCATGGCTTAATAAGAATAAAAATCATGAATAACAAGACTCTTCGAGGGGTAAACCTCCTTATACAATGTATTAAGTACATAAGACAAGATAAATGGAGATGAAACAAATGTAAATGTCTCCTTACTATATATAGGAGCCAAAGAGGTGCAATTACAACTAATGGACCCAAGCCAACATAACTAATATAATAATACTAATCAAAATTTCTAATAATGGACCCAAGCCGACATCAATAATATGTAATGAGCCACAATATAGGGGGTAATATTCCAACATTTAGGAATTAATATGCCCCTCCCCTGTAGACAAGTGTTGTTATGGATGCTTTTGTATGAAGGACTCATCTTCCCATTTTGAATATTCAATTGGTATGTTCTTCCAGGTAATGAGGTACTTAGTAATAACTCAATTGCGTAGTTATTTGGTTCTTGTTTCAATGATTTTTTCAGGTTCCAATATGGATTTTACTTTTTCTTTGAGATCTAACATGATAGTTTTATTTGGTATCTTGTCTTCTATTACCTTCTTTAAGCAAGAAACAAGGAAAACTGGGTGTACATTTGAAGATGAAGGGAGCTCCAATTTGTAAGCCATACTACCAATCTTTTGAAACTCTTTATAAGGACCATAGTACTTGGTGCTAATTTATTCTCTTTATTTAGTTGCTTAAGGGACATCTGTTTGTAAGGTTGCAACCTCATAAATACCCAATCCCTTCTTCAAAATTCCTTTCATTGCGATGTCAACTTGCTTGTTGTTTCATCCTATTTTTTTGACATAGATAGGTCATCCTTTAGTAACTAGAGAACTCCTTGATGGTGTTTTAGGTGATGTTCCACAACTTGAACTTTATATTTTCCTTTTAAGGTAGATGTGACATATGGAGGATGGTACCCATAAAGTGTCACAAATGGAGACATTTTATTACGTATGAAAGGAAGTATTGTACCACCATTTTTCCAAAGATAACCATTTCACCCACTGTTTGTTTATCAAATGTAAAGCTATGAAGATAACCTTCCAAACATTTGTTTAGTATATCAATTTTCCCATCGGATTGAGGATGATATGAAGAAATGTGAGCAATTGGGTAACCAAAGAAGAAAATAATCCAGTATAAAATTTTCGAGTGAAACTTAGATCTCTATCACTCACAATAATTTTCAGATTTCCATGTAACTTCTAAACTGTTTCCATGAAGGTTGTAGCTATTGTACTTGCATTAAAAGGGTTAGAGAGTGGACAAAAGTGTGCATACTTTGTGAGTCTATCAACAACCACCATAATAACATTCTTCCCTTCTGACCTGGGTATACCTATTATAAAATACATTGAGACTTCCTCCCTGTGCTAACAAGGTATTTCTAATGGTTGTAAACTACCTGTAGTCTTAACTATTTCAACCTTAGTTGGTTGGAAAACCAAACATTCTACCAAAACCTTTGAACATTATATTTAAGACCTTTCCAAAAGAATTTATTCTTGACCCCGTGGTACGTTTTTAGGAATCCCGAGTTCCCACCTATAGGATCTCTTATATATATGTAATAAATCTTAACTTGAACAAAAGATCCTTTTGGAATTACACACCTCTCCTATAGAAATAAATAAAACAATGCCATGTAGACAATATTTTAATATATAATTTATATTCTTTTTATTTTATCTAAGTTCTACAACATATGTCATTTTTATCAAGAAGACCCTATTTATCTATTTTATATTTAAATTAATTTATAAGCACAATATTTAAATTAAGGTCACTTCTAAATTTCTACACAGTGCAAATCCATAAGCTTGCACAAAATGACTGAACATTGTGGAAACATTCATGCGTAAGTTTAATAAATTTTGTTAAGCCATTTTTTATTATAAAAAGACCCTATCTATCTATTTTATGTTTGAGTTAATTTATCATCACAATATTTAATAAATTTTGTTGACCGATTTTTTTTTTGGTAAAAAGACCCTATTTATCTATTTTATATTTAAATTAATTTATGAGCACAATATTTAATAAAATTTGTTGACCCAATTTTTTTTATAAAAATATTAAATCTATCTATTTTATATTTAAATTATTTTATTAGTACAAAATTTAATAAAATTTGTTACCCCAAATTATAAGGGTTAAAATATTAATTTTATTTTTAATATTTAATACAATTTGGGTTATTTTGACTAATATAGGGATCCATATCATTAATAATATTCTCGCTATTTTAAATTGCAAGGACTAACACATTAATTATATTTTTAATATTTAATATAATTTTGGGTTATTTTGCCTTTATAGGGACTAAAACATAAATTTTATTTTTAATATTTAATATATTTTTGGGTTACTTGGACAACATTCATGTGTAGGGTAGGTAATTTTTATTATTAAAAAAATTTACCTATACTTAAATTAATAATTAAAAATTGCCGTGTAATATTAAAGTGACTAGTCATACCTGCACCACTTTTCAAAATTAAAGAACTTTGATTGGCTTACTCATTATGACAAGGATTTTTCCAAGGTCCATTTTATGTTGAAATTTCCTCTAATACGTTCTTACATATATATATATAAGTGATCCTCATATTATAGTGAATCATTTTTCCACACAAAATTATGTGATACACTAGGATCCTTTTGTAGCTTTTGAATGGGTATCCACATAGATATGTTATTCTTATATTCTTCACGTTCTACTACTACCCAATCAGGTTGTATAATCAAAATCACACAAAGTAATGCCTTACCATCCTCACTATTTTTTGAAGATTCATTTGCCACCACATTCTGGTTGTACCTTTTTTATACATCATCTCAAAGTCATATCCCAACATCTTAGTTACCAATTTTTGTTGCTCTTCTGAAGATAATATATGTTCATGTTGATGTATTTGTAACTTCGGAAGATATTTTGATGTATATTATCATTGTATGTTGTTGTACCCCCATTGGAGATGTGTTTACCTCCTTGCGGGATGTCTTTATTGTGTCTATACATTGAGGTATAACGTCCATGGTAAGTCATGGAAATAGTCCCGAGTGTAACATCATGTAATGTGTATTTGGAGTTTCTCTAGGAGAAGACGACCCTATTAGGGAAACTAGTCAACCCCAATCATGTAAAAGGTCAGTCACTTGAAGGGTGTAGATAGGGAGGCACTCTCCCTCATTTATACACACCTCACCTCACTAAAATTTGCATGAGAGAGAGAGAGGCAAGGGAGAAGAGATAGATAGCTGCTGAATACTTCTTATTACCAGGTTTGATTAGCTTATGACATAGTCTTCATGACTGTACTATTATGAGAAAGTTTGCGGGGTTTTCTCCTTAATGGTTTCCCTGGTGAAAATCTTTGTGTCTTTTGTATATGATATATCTTATGCATCTTGCTGTACTTGTTATTATTTCAGACAAATATCCTAATTAATCTAATAAGATCTAAGAAAAAATGACATGGTATCAGATCCTATCTAAAAGAAGGTACTATGCAACATCGAAAACTAGGGCTTCCTAGTTCAAGGTGTTCTCTCCACAGATCATCAAGAAAAGAGGGCTAGGCTAACTCGCCTCAGTAGGGAACATCTTGGTGGAAGCCATTTCATATTTGAAGAAGTATCAATTTTGACTCTGTCACTCATGCTAGGAGAAACCAGGGCATCAAGTTTCGAAGGATTCTCACCTATATTCAGAAAGTGACCCTCCTGAGCAAATCGCCTCAAGGAGGCACATATTTCTGTCCAAATAGAATCCCCAAAATCCAATTTTGGAAAATTAGGGTTTCTATGACAAACCCTAGGTCATCCAGCTCCAGAATCAGGCCAGACATTGCAAATTGGTAAGATCTAAATCTTTGTTATTTCCATTTGAGGTTCTCATTTGAAAATATGACTCACCATCCTCAGCTTGAGGATAAGCTTGGAAGGGCTGATAACTTTCAAGCATGGAAGTACAGAGTCTCCCCTATCCTTGAAGAAAATGACTTGGATCAGTACATCACTAAAGAGGTTCTAGAACCAGAGGGAGATGAGGCTAAGGATTCCCATAAGAGGATCTTGGATAAGACCAAGAGAATAATTGCAGATTCTATTAAGGATCATCTCATCCCCCATGTGTCTTCATTCAAGACACCAAAGGACGGTATATGATTCTTTGAAAAAGATGTTTGAAGGAAAGAACATCAACCATAATATGACTTTGAGTAACCAATTGAAGAATGTGAAGATACAGAACTCCGATACTATATGGTCTTACTTCACAAGGGTTGCACAAATCAAAGAACAACTTGAATTAGTTGAAAAGAATGTCGAAGACAGATAAATTTTAATGACTACCTTGAATGGTCTCCCTAGATCATGGGACTCATTCATTCAAGGAATCTGTGGAAGAAGGAGGCTGATCTCTTTCAACATAGTTCAAGAAGAATGTTCATAAGAAGAAGCTCGACTCATGACAAGATAAGAGAAGATATGAGAAAATGAATATCAATATTTCACAATTCACACCAGGAATAACTTCAAGAAGAATGAGAAGAAGGAGAAATTTCATCATAACAAGAAGAAGGACAAGAAACAAAAGAAGACCAAGAAAGATCCTTCCAATGTTTGATGCTATACTTGTGATGAAAAGGGACATTTTGCAAGAGACCATCCCATCAGGAAATACAGACACCATGTTCATATTTCAGAAGACAATGACCAAATAAAAAAGAGATTCATAAGAGATAAGGATGGTTTAGATGAAGAGTATGTGTTGATCTCAGCACTTATTGACACTATCTCACACGAAAGAAATGATTGGATTTTGGATATTGGAGCTCTAAACACATGAGGAGATAGAAGTAATCATTTGTTAATATGTCTAAACATGAGTCACCACACAAGGTGAAACTTGGGGATGATTACCAATACCCCATAAAAGGGAGTGGAGTAGCTTCATACAAGCTATAATTTGAGAAATATTTAAAGATGAAGGATGTTATATATGTTCCAAGATTGAAGAAGAATCTTCTCTCCATCTCTGCATTAGATGCAAAAGGTATGAGAGTTGCATGCAACAATGATTGGAGAAGAAGATGGAGGCTTGTACAAGCTAAAGGGACATCCTAAACAAGCACTGGTTCATGAGTCAATTGAACCAAGCGAATTGTGGCACAGGAGGCTTGCACATGTGCACTACATAGCACTATTGGTGGCAAGCAAAGCAGTTTCTAGACTGCCAAAGATCCAGGAAAAGCATGAAGGAATTTGCAAAGGATGTGCATAAGGAAAGAATGCAAAGAAGGCATTTTCCAGTAGTAAGAGCAATGCCAAAGGAATACTGGAGATAGTACACTCGAATGTATGTGGACCCATGTCTTCTAGCTCATTAAGTGGGTATGTCTACTATGTTTCCTTTGTAGATGATTTCTCGCATGACTTGGATATATTTCTTGAAATGGAAAAATGAAGTTTTTAGTAAGTTCAAGGAATATAAAACCTTGGTTGAGAATCAAACCGATAGGAATATCAAGACTCTATGGTCAGATAGTGGCGGAGGATTCACCTTAGAAGAATTCAAGGAACTCTATAGAGTTTCTGATATTAAGAGGGAATTAAGAACTCCATATAATCCTCAACAAAATGGTGTTGTGGAACGAAAGAACCGAACCATCATGAAAGCAACAAGAGCAATGATACATGACCATTATCTTCCTATGCACCTTTGGGAAGAGGCAACAAGGAAAACTGTGTATGTATAGAACTGTACTCCTGATCGAGTACTTGACAACAATACTCTGGAAGAATCTTTCTCAAGAGAGAAACTAGAAGTCAACCATATGAGAATATTTGGTTTCCTAGTGTACATACATATCCCAAAGGAGAAATGGGCCAAGCTTCATCCTTCTGGGAGGAAGAGTATATTCGTAGGATACAGGGATACATAAAAGTCCTACCAAATATAATTCTAAGGATTCAAGAAGATTGAAATTGGTAGAGATGTAACCTTTGATGAAGACTCAACATAATTCAAATCCAGGAGGATACCTGTTCAAGAGGATAAGGAGCCTGAAGATACTAGAGCTTGAGGTATGGAAATTGGAAAAGTAATCCAGAAGACAATGAATATCACGACATGAAAAAACCACAAGAGCCAGTAGAGACAATCCTCGAGAAGGACTTCGACAAGAGGAAACTAGCATGGCCACGAGAGCTCATATGAGAAGCATAAAGGTATGGTGCTCTAGAAGGAATACATAGAGAAAGAAAAAGGGAAAATATCTACAATAGATATATGTCTCTATTATGTGACATCATTAACATAGAACCTTCCACCTATGAATAGGCTGCAGAAAATAAAGAATGGAAGGATTCTATGATCAAGAGATATCAGTCAATCATGAAGAATGATGTCTGGGAGATAGTTTTGAGACCGAAAAAGAAGTCTGTTGTGACTTTGAAGTGGATCTACAAGATCAAGCATTCTGTAGATGGAAGTATAGATAAATACAAGGCAAGGTTCGTAGCACGAGGCTTCTCACAAAAAAAAAGCATAGAGTATGAAGAGACATTTGCACCCGTGGTGAGGTACACTTCCATTAGGACCATACTTGCATTGGAAACAATTATGAAGTGGAAAATACACCAAATGAATGTCATGACAACTTTCTTGAATGGTGTAGTCGAGGAGGAAGTGTACGTGGAACAACCATAGGCCTTATATGGATTGAAACAGGAACCGAGGACATGGTAAAACACGATGGATATCTTCCTGATGAGCCTAGGATTTACCAAGAGTAAAGAATATTACAACCTTTACTTCAAGGTTGAATACTGAATAGCATTGATGGTCCTGCTATATGTTGATGACCTATTCCTAACAGGTGAAGAGGAATTCATTAAAGATGCAAGGAGGAGGATTGCTATAGAGTTCGAGATGAAAGAACTAGGTATGATGCACTACTTCTTAGGCATGTAGGTGTGGCAGTGTGCAAATGGGATCTTCCTTGGTCAAGGAAAGTATGTAGTGGATATTTTGAAGAGATTCAGAATGTTGGACTACAAGGAGATAGCCACACTTATGGAATCTAACTTGAGGCTTCTGAATGATGCTTAATGTGAGTCAGTTGATGCTACAATGTATCATTAGATGATTGGATCATTGATGTGCCTAACGAATACGAGGCTAGTCATATGCTTTGCAGTGAACACCCTTAACCAGTTCTTAACATATTCGATACATATTCACTTGATAGCTGCAAATCATGTACTAAGGTACCTAAAAGGTACAGTGGATTATGGGCTCAAGTATGATGCAAATCAGAAGATTAACCTACATGATTATGTTGATTCATATTGGGTAGGTAGTGCCATTGACAGGAAGAGCACTTCATATTTATGCTTTAGTTTGGGATATGGCATGATCTCCTGGTTCAATAAGAAGAAATCATGCATGGCGCTGAGTACAACCGAGGTAGAGTATGTTACCACTTGCTCGACTAGTTGCGAGGAAGTGTGGCTATGAAAGCTAATGTATGACTTATTTGATCTCGAGTTTGATGTGTCTTATATCTTTTGCAAAAATTAGAGTTGTGTGAAGCTTTTAGAAAACCATGTGTTCCATGACAATTCCAATCACATCGAGATGAAGTTCCACTATATAGGGATATGGTGCAGAGAGGAGCAGTGAAGCTCCAATACATGGAAATAGATGAGAATATAGCCGATGTGTTGACCAAGCCTCTAACCAGAGTGAAGTTCGAGTACTTCAGAGAAAGTATTAGTGTGATCTAGAACAAGACCCTTCAAAAGAGAGAGTGATGTGTTCTAGCATAGCTAGAGAGACAGGTTATCTGAGCATAAAATCCTAGCAAAGATCGTAGGTTGCTCAGACATAATCATTTTTGTAGGTTGCCATTGGATGTAATAAGTCACGACGAAGCTTGCATGTTATCCTTGGATGTAATCAGTCTTGATATGTGTCTATGATAGAAATAGAGGATGCATAATATCTCACATGGGAAATAAAACATGTTGTCTGAGCAAGAAAAATCCCGGTGAAGCAGGATGCTCGGATGTAATTAGTACTGTAGGTTTTTATCGGATGTAATCAGTCTTGGCAAAGCTAGCAGGTTATCCTTGGATGTAATCAGTCTCAAGACAAATTATTTGAGTGTAAATATGGGCCCTGATGTGGTACGTAGGTTACTCGAATGTAATAAGTCCTATGGGTTTCCCGAATGTAAAAGGATCCCTAGCATGGAATGTAGGTTACTCGGATGTAATATTCCCCGAAGGTTATCTGAGTGGAAAAGATCATGGATGCAGGTTGTTCAGATGTAATTAGTCCTTGAGGTTGACCTATAACTTAAAATTCCAGATGTAGCAAGTTGTTTAGTTGTAATCAGTCCTTACATAATATATATATATGTGTGTGTGTGTGTGTGTGTGTTACCATGTTGAGATGATACAGTCACGAAACACATGAGGTGCACCTAGGCAGTTTTCCTTTATTGGTAGAACAAAGGTTTACCATGGTTGCTATGTGTGCTCTGTTTTGTTTTGTGCAGGACAAAATAAATGATCTGGATATGACGAGATAAAGGTAGTAGATGCAGGTTATTTTTGTGGCAATGTAAAGAAGGTCCTGGACAGTTCCTACATGATGGCTTGCTCAAGATGTGATGAAGACCTGGATGAGAACTAGGCCTACACCCAACATGAAAAATGGGTGGCTCTGTATAAAATTTCGATGACAGATAGTATTGTTTGATGATTGATAATAAGATGATGACGGTAATAGCTATGATGACAACTCTATGACTCCGTGATGATAACTTCGTTATGAATACTTGACCATATGTGTTGATGACTGTGGAAGAGAGAGAATACCTTCCTATTAAGAGGAAGTGTTGATGTATTTGTAACTTCAGAAGATATTCTGATGTATATTATCATTGTATGTTGTTGTACCCCCATTGGAGATGTGTTTAACTCCTTGTGGGATGTCTTTATTATGTCTATACCTTGAGGTACAACCTTCATTATAAGTCAAGGAAATAGCCCCTAGTGTAACATCATGTAATGTGTATTTGGAGTCTCTCTAGGAGAATTCAACCCTGTTAGGGAAACAAGTCATCCCCAATCATGTAAAAGGACAATCACTTGATGGGTATAAATAGGGAGGCACTCCCCCTCATTTATAGACACCTCACCTCACTCAAGTTCACATGAGAGAGAGAGAGAGAGAGAGAGAGAGAGAGAGAGAGAGAGAGAGAGNAATACTTCATATTACTGGGTTTGATCATCTTATGACACAATATTTGTGTGTACTATTCTAAGGAAGTTTGTGGGGTTTTATCCTTTATGGTTTTCCCCTTGAAAATCCTTGTGTCTTATGTATCTGTTATATCTTATGCATCTTGTTGTACGTGTTATTATTTCAGAAAAAGATCCTAATTAAGCTAATAAGATATAAGAAAAACTAATAGTTCCAAGAAGTACTTAAGACTATCATGACCTATTTTTACCTTGAAGTGCCTACCTATTAGGTAAGGACTCCATTGCTTAAGTGCATGTAGTATTTCCATCACTTCATTCTCATAAATGGGTTTCTCTAAGTTCTTTCCTTTGATTGGTCAACTTTAAAAAGCAAGGGGCCATCCTTCTTTCATTAGAACAACACTGATTCCATTTCGTGAGGTATCACATTCCACAATTAAGGTTTTTGTGAAGTCTGGTGTGGTCAAAACAAGATCTTTGCACATTGCCTTTTAAAGTTGTTGAAATGCTTGAGTTGCCTCTCGAGTCCATGAAAATGATCCCTTCTTCAATATTGTTGTTAGATGTGTTTCTATTCTTCCATAGTTCTGAACAAACTTGCAGTAGTTCCCTATCAATCCTAATAATCCTCTAATATTGTTCAAGGTTTTGGGAATCAAATTGTCCATCATTGCTTTAATTTTTTTAGGGTCTACCTTGACACCTTCTTGAGATACAGTATGACTCAAATACTCCACATTTGTTACCCCAAAGAAACAATTGGAAGGTTTTGCATATAATTGTGTCACCTCTATTAGCTGTTGCACCCATCAACATGTTTAACATGTGCTTCCCAAGAGTTGTTATAGACTAATATATCATCAAAAAATACTAACACACATTATCTAAGGAAGGGCATGAAAATGAAATTCATCAAACCTTGAAATGTGGAAGATGCATTTGTAAGGACAAAAGGCATGGACACAAATTCATAATGACATTCATGAGTTATGAATGTTGTTTTTTGGGTGTCTTCTTACTTCATTCTAATATGATGATACCCTTAATGGAGATCCAAATTTATGAAGTAAACTTCTCCATGTAGTTCATCTTACAATTCATTAATGATAGGAATATGAAACTTATCTTTAATAGCGGTCTTGTTAAGCTCTCTATAATTTGGACACATACACCATGATCCCTCCTTGTGTACCATTACCAATGGTGTACAATAGGAACATTGGATAGGCCTAGCTATGACATCCTCTAATATTTCTTCAGTCATACGCTCAATTCCACTGTTATTTATATAGGGGTATTTGTAAGGTCTAATGTTAGGAGGACACTTCCTGGAATTAAGTGAATAACATGATCAAAATCTTGAGTAGGTGGAATACCTTTTGGAATATATTCAAATAACTTGGAGTTATTATCAATGACCCTTTGGAGATCTAGGGAATAAGGGGCTTAGATGTTTGAACATCTAATGAGCATAATTGTGAAATTACACCTTGATGTCCATTTTTCAACAATTTTGTCATACCATTAGATCTTATCACCTTGCTTGGATTCCCTGTGATACCACTTAATTCAAATTATTTTCCTTCTCTATAAACTTTCATGAAAAGTTCTTGAAAATTAAAAGACACTATTCTCAATGATTGTAATCATTTATCCCCTAAGAAAATATCAACACCATCCATTGAGATAGAAATCATAGGACTATTCAATACATATTCCCCATAGTAATATTTATATTATGGCATTTCCCTGAGTAATCGATAGTTCCTCCATCTGCAACATTACTTGAAACTCTTGCGCTTGATTTACAACGCAATTGAGAATTTTGGCTAATTTACAATGAATAAAATTATGAGTACTACCATAATTAATCAACATTATTACCTTTTTCTTTTTGATATATCCTTTGATATTGAGAGTTTGGGGAATGATAATTCCAATCAATGCATGGCAATACATGGTGGGAATAATCTCTTATATTTCTTTAGTTGGAGATGGTTCCTGTTCTTTTTCTTCTTCCTCTCCACAATATATGTAGAATAATTTATTCTCACCACACTTATGCTCCTTACTGTACTTGATGTCAAAATTAAAGAAAATACCTTTTGCTCTTCTTTAATATAGAATATAGTTACTGAGGTGTCAACTTGTTAGCACCCTATAATTTTCCCATGGTTGTGGTAGGAAGTCACAGGGGTAACCATTCCAACCAACCTTTAGACTACATTCTAGATAGTACAGTTAGATAAGGCTCTCTCTTGTCATAGAAACAAATTCACATATACATTTAGCACTAAACAAGCAGTCAGAAGGATATATTTATAATGTCAACTGGGTGTTAGCAGGTTTAAAGATGGTGGAATAGAAAGACAGGGTTAGCCATTGGGATATGGACTCAAAACCTGAATCAAACAAAGATATTTTAGAGAAAATGAGAAAGGGAATTTCATTTGTACTATGAGGCAAAGTAAGTGTCACAAATAGTCAAATATATTGAAAGGGTGATAGGAGAAAGAGGAAGAAGACCAGTGAAGCAAGAGGCACCTATCTACGGATGAATCTCTTGCACCACATTTAGTAGAATAAACAATAGAGGCTAGTAACTACAATGGAGCATAGGAGATGAATTCCAAAAAATTTACCAGAAACATATAACAAATACAACGTCTGGTACAAGGAGCACTTAATGAAATGAGTTCCTCATATGCAACTAGAGTGCATTAGCAGAAAAACACAGAAATGCTCATGTTAAAACAAGAAAACAGACTGAATGTAGAACACCGTGATGAATCTCAGAAACACAGGAGAATATTTCTCATTAACTCTTCCAAGAAAGTTACAGGGGACAAAAATAAGAGCAGAACACTTTTCTGAATGAAAGTTACAACCCTTTCCTCATCAATTGAGGACGTATTTATAGTTCTATGGCTCCCGAGACCAACCTCAAAACAGAGCCTAATTTTGTTACAAAAATTGGGAATCAAATCCTAAATCATCATTCGAATTCTAACAGACTCATGATGTGCAAGATTCACCATGATTTTTATCTAATACAAGAAATAGGGGATCTCCGACATGTTAGGTTGAAAATGGAAATACGAAATCTAAGAGTCACGATCGATTGTCTGGAAAATATATTTTTAGAACAACTCTAACTATTTATTTCCCTAGACACAATCTGCATCATTGCATCCTATCCATGAACCAATGGCTCTTCACACCAATACTGCTCCTTTTCTCTCTTGCATATCTGGCTATGCGAAGCCAACCATGGATGTAGATCTCCCCTACAAATGAGCTTAGCCACCACTTGATGTGGTGATTTATGTGATTTTGCGATGGCTTATCTCGTTAACCTCCTTGCACCTTTCTATTGCGAAATCCCCTAAAGCCGTAGATCATATTTCCTTTAGCTCTACGCCGTCCAACTGGGGTGATCCTACTAAATTTCGGAACAAACCTTCTCGCTAAGCCATGAGTGCTTTCTGACTGCAAAACAACTCTGATCCACTGATTTGATCCCCACCAGATCTCCACCGTCCCAAGGTGCGGGGTCCATTTGCATTTTGCAGCGCCCTGTCTTGCTAACCTCCATGCGCATTGCCGTCGTGAAATCTTCTTCAACCATTGATCTATGGCACCATTATATCATGATCATTGAAATTTGGGGGATGTAACCCATTTCACAATCCTTCACAACTTATCTCCCCGCACAACTATACTCCAGGAAACCCTTAGCAACCGTCGATTGTCATCGCGGAGCGTTCTGCGCCATTCATTTAGACCACCACATAATCGATGGAACCTCAAGATGTCCCTCATGATCTTATGATAAGGGGGTTTTCAGATATTATTCCTTCTTCTATACTATCCCATTCCCTTGTGAGTTGTTTAGCTCAAATTGGTGCTAATCCCACCTGCAAAGTTCTTCAAAATTTAGCACCGGTGCAAACCTGGTGCTAACAACAACTCAAATATCAGGGATGTTATCCTCCCTATGAGGTAGAAAAGAACCCCGTAGACCATGTACCCTATCTATTGGACTGATCCCACTCCTATCTCAAAAAATCCCCACTCTGTATTGAAGTCTGCAACTGCAAAAATTTTCTTAAAAAGAAAAACTTAATGATAACGTCTCTTGGAGACCTTATTGCCTTCACCTCGAGCTTTAAGTATGTCAGAGAGCCATCCACACATGCAATATTAAATGAAAATGGTATATACACTGAAAATGGGACTGAATTTTCTTACAAAAAGTAATGTTTGAGGAGCCTCTCGTTTACCAGAGCTCTAGATACAATCCACCCTCCATCTCTTCTAAAACATAAGTGTTTTCCCCTCTAAAAGCGATGATTTTGTATGGGCCCTTCCACAGGTGATCAAATTTTCCATGTTTCCCCTTCTCCTAGTGAGGTGCGTCCCATTGCAACACTACATCCCCTATCTGGAAATCATCAGGTTTGGTTCTTCTGTCAAAAAATCTCTTTCATCTTATCCTGAAATCGCTGGGTTCTGTAAAAAATCTGCTCCCTTTATTGTTGTAGCTCAATAAACTGATACATCCTCCTCTGGGTAGGATGGGTTTCAACGTCCCCTTCTTGCAACAATATCATTACCGGCAAGCTCAAGGAGTTAGGAAAAATTACCTCTGAACCATAGACTAGCTAGAATGGTGAGGTGCCTATGGAATTCTTCACACTAATTCTATCAGTCCATAGAATGTGGATTAGCTTTGTGTTCCAAGCTTTCTTATTTTCTTGCAGCAACTTCTTTATGATCCTCATACGACTCTTGTTTGAAGACTTTGCTAGTCTGTTTCCCCGGGGGTAATAGGATGTGGAATTCCCCAACTGTATTTGATATTTGAAGAAGAAAGAGATCATCTTCTTATGTTTAAAGGTTGGAGCATTATTAGTGATTATCTTCTCGGGAACTACAAACCTTGACAAAATATGCTCCTCCAGAAACTACATGATCATTATCTCGGTATCCTATCTCATGGGGATAGCCTTAATCCATTTTGTGAAGTAGTCAGTGGTGGTGAGGATCCATCTGTTCTGTCCTGAAGAATGAGGATTAATTTCTTTGATAAAATATAGCCCCCATTGCTGGAAAGGGGATTCAACCTGAATAGAATTCAAAGGTAATGGCACCAATTTCCTCCTACCTTCAAAAATCTGATGTTTATGGCAGGCATCCACTTTCTTATGAGTATCAGAAAATATTGTAGGCCAATAGAATCCTTCTCTCATGATTGTTTTTACTATGGTTATCTAGTATTTATTCCCCCCACACTCATCGACATGAAATTCTTTAATAAGTATCTTGGCCTCATGCTCATCCATACAGATTAGTAAAACTCCTCCTGCCTATTTCCAATACAACTTCTCATTTAGGATACAAAACCTTGTTGATTTCTATTTGAGGAACATGGCCCTTGTTTTATCCATGCCCGACAGAGCCTGTAGATACTGTAAGATGAAAATGACATCAGTGTACCATGAGGATGAAAGAAAGTGCTGACCTACTGGGGGATCCGGTTGCCTCTGAGGATTCTGCCCCTTGGCTGACAATTCAGTAATCATGTGCAAGCTAAGAGTAGCACAGTTGGACTGGGCCATAATCTTGGCTAGCCCCTGGCCTTTGATCAACTTTGTGGGATTGATTTATAGGTCATACTCCAGCAGAACAACTATCCAATGTCCCCGTCGTCCCTCTGGATAAGGTTTAGTCAGAATTCCTTTCAGAATGTTGGTGGGCATGTGAGCAACGATATGTGAATGCGAGATGTATACCCAAAAGTATTTTAAGGCCTGCACCGGAACATAGGCATGCTTGTATAGGATATTGTACTTCATAGGAGCATCTCTTAGGGTCTTGCTACAGAAAGAAATGGGTTGTTCATGGCCTTCATGGTTCTTTTGCAGCAATACCCCTTCCACCGTGTGTTCTAAGGAAAAGGAAAATATGAGAAATTATTTGGAAAAATCAAGGATTGCAAGAACAGGTGCTTCAGTATGGTATGCTGGATGATGCTCATATCATAAGCCTTAAGGTCCTTGTAGCTCCAAGCAAACACATCCGAATACTCCTTCATCAGTGAGATGTATCTTTGCTTGGCTTCAGGTGAAAGGGTCCTCGCTATTTTGATGATCTTAGGATATTAATCTATCCCAATGTTTACATCCTCAACATCTTCACAGCTTGGGACCAACTGAGGTTCTCTAGCCACATCATTAGGGTCTAAAATTTTCTCCAGAGGAACGAGACCCCTGTGGATGGAATTACCTTTCAGCTACAAAATCTCTTTGTCACATAGATTTTTCACATATTCCTGCTGATCTTCGAACTCCTATAATTATAGCTCCCAGAACTCCTCAATTTCACCACTTTTAGAATTTTCAACAACAACACCCTCCTCTTCTCGGAGACCCTCTTTTGGATCCACAGTATGGATTTGTAAGGGTTCTTGCATGGGAGGCGGCCCCTCTTGAAGTTCATTTTCTTCATCAATAAACCAATCCCTCAAACTCCCCAGTGAGAGTGAGGAAATTGTGGATTTTCTTATCATCCTCAAATACCTTCTATCTCTTCAAATTGTCTGGGACAGAGGTCTTGTTGCTGCCTTTCACACACGTGGAGGGGAATGTGGTAGAAATATTCAAGCCACTCGGTGTGTCCTTGGGGGCAAGTCTCGAGTCAAGGTTGTCACCTTGTTCTTGACTCCTCCATTTAGGCAAACTCCTAATGAAGCCAAGGGGGGTAGACCCTATGAGTTACTGAGGCTGGTTACTTAGATGATGATGAATAATTTTTTTAGGAGTTTTGACAAATGAATTCGACATAAGATATTACAATATTTGTTATACCACAACAACATAGAAATCAAAACTTGATAAGCAGCAATGCAGAAACATATGATAATATCAAATAGATCAGTGCCAATAATGGAGTCCACAAATGAGATTTATGTTGAAATACAAATGGTTGTTGCAAGTGCTATTGTTCAAATTTTAAGTTAATGTATGATGAGTTGATTAAATTAGGCAAGGGGACTCTAGATATACCTAGGGGGTACTTGGAGTATGTCCAAAAATAACAACCTCTATGGCTACCTGCAAGGAATGTGTGGACTGAATGGAGTCTCTGAGACTGTGTTCATAATACACCCACCAGGGTGTAACAGAAATATGCATCTCGAGGTCACTGTCCAATAGTTCCCACTTCCTTTGGGTATTTTGCCACCATTTACGGTTTAATCGAGGTGTTGGATTTTTGGCTTAGGTAGTTAATTGGGGAAAGTGAATCCTAATTATTCTAGTCACCCATGTTGATTTTGATGCATCTTGACTGATCAGACGAACTGCAGCCAAGTGCAGAGCATACACACCGGAGTCTTGTCAAATTTTTAAGGATTTTAAGATGTGTTCTTTGTTAAAAAAAAGAACCTCCAGGAATCTCTTTTGGTCCAAGTGGACCTCAATCAGGAAAGTGAGGAGGGATTAATTTTAGATTATAACAAATACAAATAAAACAAACATCAAACACAACTCACAGGTTATCTAATTAGTCCTACCATGCATCTCTTTCCCCTTTCAGGTCAATTGGGAAGTCGTGAGGTAAGTATTATGATTACTTTGAATTTGTGAAAGATATTGAAATTATTATAATTCAAAGTATACAATTCTGCAATACAAGACAAAACTATAAAAAAGAGAAAAAAATGCAAAAGACACAAAGCGCAGGATCCCCACTGCGGGGACGGGGAGCGGGCTCGAAAGAGCCTACTCGAAGTAATTATTTTTATTGTTAAGGGTTACAAATATCATCAAATTAATTGAAAAAATGCCTCTTGGTTCTTATACCAAATGAACCCAAGGGCTTACAAAGTACAACAATAATGATTACGGAAGATGGGGAGACCCCTGGGGGGTTTCGAGTGGCCCAAAAATCGCTTTTCAGACAGCACCTCCTCCTATTTTCGGATGGAACTGATAAAAACCAGAAAGCTTCAATTAGTGTAAAGTTCCCAAAAACACTTTAAAAGTGTCTTTGGACAACCCCCAAAAAACTACCGAAAAAGACTAAGTTAAAGTAGTTTTTAAGAAAAGACAAAAATAACTCAAGAGGACAAGTCCTCTTGAGGATCTTGGATAGCTTTGGGGAAGACAATGCAATGTGCACTTTAGATGCTGGATTTAAATTTTAATAAAGAAATACTATTCACTTTAAGCAAGCTTTTGATTTGGCTTAAAACTGCTTATAAAAAATGAAAGACTTTTACTGCTAGATCTAGTTTTTAAAGATAAAGGAATTGAATCTTTTTCTTAAATGAAACTAAATCTATGCATGCAGCTCCTATATTTTCATATATAGAAATATATGAGCTTTGAAACATCAGATATAAAATATAAAATCCAAGTAACCAAGGAAGTGTTGATAAAAAAGGGGTAATACTGAAGAGGTGGCTTGGTGCCTGAATGATCAATCGTGGAGCTTTCCGGTGGAATGTCGAGGGACTATGCCTTTGAGAAAGTTTGGAGAAAGTGGGGAAGCAAACTAGATCAGCACCCTCTCCAAGCTATGAACCTGCAACTAATCCAAAATATTGCCAAGATTCTTGTGAGATTCGGTTAATACATAAACAAAGATATTAGAATAGCATGCATATAATCTTATAAAACATGTTAAATATAGATCTCTAGACATGCATAAAAGAAAAAGAGATAGCCAATAAACTTATTAACAAATTCATTTCCTATCAATATCATAATAAACTTATTATCAATCTTTTAGCACTGGATCCACAATATCAAAATAAGCAAGTTATGAACATAGATACAGGTTACCTTAGTGAAACATGGAAATGCTCATCCACACAAAATAGAATGACACCATATTGCATCCAAATATTTTCTTTATTTCAACAAAAGGGATGATCAATACAATATTACACAATAGCAAGCCTTTCTTCCCAGCTCTAACTAGCTTGGAAGAGGAAAAAGCTGCTTTATTTATAGCCAGACAGGCTAAGAGGGGCGCATGCTTGACTGAAAGAGAGACTGAAGCTGACAGAGATTCAAGCTGAGCCTGATTTGATGGTGAACTGAGTCTAACTAGATTGGAACTACAAATCAGAGTGACATATCACTCAGTAAACTGACCCATCCATCAAACAACAGCTAGATTTATCCACACATGTGGAAGAGAGAGAAAGGAGGGTGCAACACCTAGATCTGCATGAGCCTGTTAAGCTCCTGGTCAGCCCTGATCCGTGCCTTCAATTAAGGAATGGAAACTACCGGTCAATATAAAGCTGATGAGACTGATTTCAGTCAAATCCACTGATTTAGGAATTCGGATTTGCTCCATTATTTAATTAATTTAATTATTAATTAAATTAATTAATATTTGATTTTTTTGGATTTTCTCACCTGAGTGATGGAAAAATCACTCAAAACTTAGTAAAAGTGGGTTTATGGGTTTACAGGGTGCTCTGAGTTAGAAAATGAGCACCCCCATGGCTGAAACTTACTTTTAACCCCACTTTTATTATAAGACCAATTTTTCCACATAGACTATTAAAATATAGCCTAAGTTTTGTGGAAAAATTAATACTAAAAATTACAAAAAACAAAACCTAGGGGGACTTAGCACATGTTCATATGAATCAACCATAATTCCTATCATGTTTATACATTGACACACAGACTCTAATAACCTCAATAGGCCTAAATACCAAGCCGACCACCCCAACTTTGGAGGTATTGAGTGAAAAACTTAGAAATTATCAGTCGTTTATTCAACAACCAATAATAACCAAGGGAAAAAACACTTTGGGATGATCGGATTGATACATAAAGTACAAGAGAATGAGTCTTTTACATACACTACCATGCTAGAACATTTTATTACAACTCCCCCAAGGGGGTATGAACATGTGGTAGATAAAAAAAACACTTCCAAGAAGCAAGTATGAAGGTCTTCTGAAGTCCGAACAAATCATCTTTGTTCTGTTCACTAGGATCACTTGATAACACCGACTAAGTACAAATTAGGTGGTAGCAGGGCCTATGCCTCAATTCAATTTCATATTTCCCTACAGGGTGCATAGGGACCTTGAAAGCTACTGCCGAAGTGGATAGGGTATCAACCACACAATTTTGTACTCTGGGGATAAGATTGAAGTTGCATTCTTCTAAGCATTTGATGAGGTCCTCGACAGAATTCTGGTAACTCCTCATCCTGGGATGTCTAGCCTGATACTCACCCATCATTTACTTAATTACTAGGTCAGAATCTCTGTGCAACACCACCCTTTTTACCTGGATCTCCTTCAAAGCTAGAATTGCTAACATCATAGCCTCGTATTCCACTTCATTATTCATATAGTTGAAAACAAGCTTGTAAGAATAAGTCAAAGCTCACACTCCTGGGGGCCTCATCCACACTCCAACTCCTGCCCCTTCTTTGCATGCGGACCCATCAAAACTCACCTCCCACACCCCTTCTAGCTCCTCTTGAGTAGGAACGGAGGTGAAATTTTGGAAACAAGAACTGTCTTCCTCCCCTCCAGTGAAGAAGATGACAGATACAATATTTGTATACACCGAATATATGGGGTGATTTTTTGGCTTCTTAGCATTGGTTACCATATACACCAACTTTTGTTCTCTGAACAACCTTCTTTGTATCCCAAAGAAAAGGATGGTAGCATATGACATGTCCCTTTGAAGGGCACCTTTGAGCTTGGCTGCCCAAGATCTTCACAGCAACATTCCCAACTTAGGAGGGATGTCAGGACTCAACCACCACCACATTCATGATGAGGGTTTTGGTAGGGATTTTGGATAGGGAAATGACTAAGTCTTTAATTAAGCCTAGGCATTTGAATTTGTTAAAGTCAAAGGAAAAAATGTATTTGTAGGGTCTGGTTACTTCCAATCCTAGTTCATCCATGATTCTTATGGGAATCAGATTGTGAGAGGCTCCTGAATCAAGCATGGTGTTGTGCATGATGTCATTATGTATGTTCAGGATAACATAGAAAGGGGGGACTTATTCATCAGAGGGATCATCTAGATGGGGGCCAAAAAGGATGGCAGGCCTATCATCTTGTGGATTTAGGCTATTAGGTATGGTAGAGATATCTCCAGGGGGTTTTAAAACTGTGGCAATTTTAGAATGATATTCTGAATTTATTAACAATTCGGTGAGGGGAACAAATATTTGTATCTTTGTGATTTCAGCCTCGAGACTGAAAGAAGTCTGTCCTTGATCAGAGTTCTTGGGATTGTTCTCTCTTCTTTCCTTCCCTTTAGGATTTGGAATATTTTTGGGGTTGTCCCTGGGAGGTGGGTCACTTTTAGGATTGGTAGTGGAAGCCTTGTTTCCTGGATCCTTATTCCTTATGACATGGACATATCAACTCCTCAGGTTAATTTTTATCTATGTATCCAAGACAATGAGCTGATATACTCTCTTGAAGTCGTCTGTCTCGTCTGGGGGAACATATCCCCTCTCTAGACATGCATCGTCATGTTCTTCTTTGGTGTAGAAGGTGGTAGGAGAGTCAATATCCAACTGATGGATTTCATCTTTGGATTGATTTTCCCCTTTCTGATCCAAGAAAATTTCCTGAAAAAGAGGCATGACAGGTGGGTCTGGAGGGTTCTTCTGCCTATTATGGATAAATTGGGGCCTCCGAGCATTTTGATTCCTATTTTTCTATTCCTGACTTTCCATGGGAGGTGGTTTTCCATCTATAGAGAGCCTCTCCATCATCCTTTCCATGGTTCTCAACATTATATCTATTCTAGCCTCTTGTGAGCTAGAGGTAGAGGGATGTTCAGGTTCTTTGTCTTTTCTTCTCTCTCCCTCATCTCTTCTCCACTCTCCATCCTCCCTTATCCTTTCTCCAACCTCCCTTATCCTTTCTCCATCCTCCCTTCTCCATTCTCCCTCATCTCTTTTCTTCTTTCTTACAATGAGTAGGTTTACCTCCACCTCTATGGCGTCTTTCATCATGTCTTCCAGGGAGGTTGATCTTCTTTCACTTAGCCACAAGGTAAACTCACTATCAAATGCTTTGGCATATTGGAGCTGAGCATAACTAATCAGTGGTTTGAACTGGGTAGGAATGGAATTTTATACTTTCATGAACCTATCAGAGAATTCTTGGATGGATTCACTCTCCTTTCTCCTCATGGAGTGATATTGTGACAGATACATCTTGGGGTTCTTCTTGTCTGCCCATTTATCCCTGAAGGCATCTTCAAAGGCTCTATAGTTTTGGATGGAGCTAGCTCCAAGGTTTTTGAACCATCTTCTCACCTCTCCAGCAAGGCATTGGGAAAACAACATGACCTTCACATCATCATGTTCCACTTCTTCTAAATTGGTCTCGTCAGAAAACCACTCCAAGTGTTCTTCAACCAAGTATCCCCTATCCCTATTAAATTGTTTGATCCTTCAGGCATAAAAAAAGGGAAGGCCATGAAGCATAGAAGATAGTTTTAAGGGATCAAATCTAGCCATCCTTGGTGGTACAACAGGGTTTATAGGGGGATTTAAGACTAGTGTAACATAATTTGGTAAATTATGGGGGATGTCGAGAGCTGTGAAACTGGAAGATTAAGGTTGATTTAGCTCTGGAGTAGTAGGAGACAAAAAGGTGGCAACAAATTTCCTTATGATAGAAGATATTAACCGAGTTGAATCAGTAGTAGGTGCAGGGAACTCTGGGTTAGGTAGGTGTTGGAAATTTCCACCTAGAGGCTCTGAGGTCAAGGGTGACCAAGAAATGCAGTGAAAATCAAATGCAGAGGAATCCAAAACCAAGTTAGAGAGGCTAGATTCAAATTTAGTTCTATGGAAGGTTAGTCCAAGATCCTCGATACAATGTTCAGATATATCACCAACATAAATCGCACCTTCAGTAGGGAAGGAGATATTTCTGACTAACCTTTGCAACCTATTGGCTTATTGGATCAGAATTTCTGGATCAAAGACTTCTTGGAAGGATTCCGCGTTAGGATTTATTTGCATGTGGTTTCTTCTAGCTACCAGTATTTCCTAGTGTAGTCACCTTCAAAATTCGTGTGGAGTCTCTAGAGTATGCGCAACCAAATTTGTGTATAGGAACAGCTTCTTAACTGAGTCATAGAACTGAAACCATGTCGTTTTTCCTAGGGGTGATTTTCTCTTTCGGTCCTTGGAAATGACGCCAAGATGTTAGCACCCTGTGATTTTCTTATGGTTGCGGTAGGAAGTCACAGGGGTAACCATTTCAACCAACCTTTAGAATTCATTCTAGCTAATACAGTCAGAGAGGGCTCTCTCTTGTCACATCAACAAATTCACATATACATTTATCACTAAACAAGCAGTCAGAAGGCTAGATTTCTGATGTAAAATGGGTGTTAGCAAGTTTAAAGATGGTGGAACAAACATATAGGGTTAACCATTGGGCTATGGAGTCGAAACTTGAATCAAACAAGGGTATTATAACAAAAATAAGAAATGGAATTTTCTTTGTACTCTGACGCAAAATAAGTGTCACAAACAGTCAAATATCTTGAAAGGGTGATATGAGAAAGAGGAAGTTTCCTAGTGAAGCAAGAGGCACCTATCTACGGATGAATCTCTTACACCACCTTTAGTAGAATAAACAACAAAGGCTAGTAATTGCAATGGAGATTAATAGGATATTAATTTCAAAACATTTACCGAACACATAACAAATGCAACGTCTGATACAAGGAGCGTGTAATGAAACAAATTCCTCATATGAAACTAGATCGCATTAGCAGAAAAACACATAAATGATCATGATAAAATAAGAAAACAGACTGAATGTAGAACACCGTGATGAATCTAAGAAACACAGGAGAATGTTTCTCATTAACTCTTCCAAGAAAGTTATAGTGGACAAAAATAAGAGTAGAACGCTTTTCTGAATGAAAGTTCCGACCCTTTCCTCATCAATTGAGGACGTATTTATAGTGTTATGGCTCCCGAGACCAACCTCAAAGTAGAGCCTAATTCTGTTAAAAAAATAGGGAATCAAATCCTGAATCATCATTCGAATTCTAACAGACTCCTGATGTGGCAGATTCGCCATGATTTGTATCTAATACAAGAAATAGGGGATCTTTGACATGCTGGGTTGAAAACAAAAATTTAACGTCTGAGAGGCATGATCGCTTGTCTAAAAATGATGTTTTTAGAACAAATCTAACTATTTATTTCCCCAGACACAATCTACATCATTGCATCCTGTCCATGACCCAACTGCACTTCGTACCAGTACTGCTCCTTTTCCCTCTCGCATCTCTGGTTATGTGAAGCCAACCATGGCCATAGATCTCCCCTATGAAGGAGCTCAGTCGTCACTTGATGTGGTGATTAGTGTGATTTCTTGATGGCTTACCTCATTAACCTCCTTGCAGCTTTCCATCGTGAAATACCTTGAAGCCATCGATTAGATTTCCTTCATCTCTACGTCGTCCAACTACGAGGGTCCTACCGAATTTTGCAGCGGACCTTCTCGCTAAACCACGAGCGCTTATAAAAAAACTCTGAGCTGTTGATATGATTCCTGCCAGATCTTGATCATCCCTAGGTGCGGGGTCCATTTGCATTTTGTAGTGCCCCATCCTGCTAACCTCTGTGCACATTGCCGCTGTGAACTCTTCTTCAACCATTGATCTATGGCACCGTTAGATCATGATTGTTGAAATTTGGAGGATGTAACCCATTTCACAATCCTTCACAATTTATCTCCCCATGCCACTCTACTCCATGAAACCCTTAGAAACCATTGATTGTCATCGTGGAGCGCTCTGCGCTATTCATTTAGACCACTGCATACCTGATGGAACCTCAAGATGTCCCTCATGGTCTTATGATAAGGGGGTTTTCGGATCTTATTCCTTCTTCTATACTGGCCCATTCCCTTGTGAGTCGTTTAGCTCAAATTGGTGCTAATCCCACCCGCAAAGTTCTTCAAAATTTAGCACCGATGAAAACCAGGTGCTAACACAACCTTTAAGGTGGGTTACAAGAAGGAACATTATTCTCTTTATATGTGTTAGATGCGGCTCTTCTAGTATCCATCGCCATATTTTTACTTTCCACCTTCCTTGACAAGATGAAATCCTTCTCTAAGGATGTTGGTTCAAAGATACGTACATCATATTGGATCTTATCCTTCAAGGATCCAACAAGGAGAGACAATAAATTATCATTTGGTATTCTCTCACTTCAAAGACTCATCTTTTTAAACTGTTGAATGTGCTCACTTACTGTACCTTTTTTCCTTAGATTTATAAATTGGATAAATAAATAATTGCTCTTAACATGATCATGATATGAATTCATTTATTTTGTTAAAATGGAGCAAGATATCATGGAGTTATTTTGCATTAACAAAGCCATTGGTACCACACAAACTACTCAGGTTCTAAATATAAATATGGAATAGGTACATTTTGGAGATTTGGCACTTGGTGTATATCGAAGAATTTCTCCATCTTGAATATCCATTTTATGGGGTTCTTGCTATCAAACTTCCTCATGTAAATCCTTGGGAGTTAGATACCCCTTGGGGAGCATCCCTGGTTTCTCCCATGGAATAGTCTTATTAATGGAAGGTTTATCAACATGTACATTATCTTTATCTTCTCGAGTATCCTAGAACAAATCATCACCTGTAGGGAGATTATCCTTTGAAATTCCTATGATATTAGTAATATTTTTCATACTTTCCTCCATATTATTATCCATATGTTCCATAATATTCTCCATGTGTCCCATCTTTTTTTCTATATCAAGTAAATCAACCATTTTCACAGAACCGTTAATCATATCTTCCAACTTTGACACTTGAAAAGATAGGTCTTCACTTTCATCATAGGTTGGGGATGTATTCACAAGTGGTTTGATTAAAGTGTGATTTTTTCTACCTCATTTTGGTTGAATTTTGAATAACATAAATAGATATCACACCTTTGGTTCACCTCAAATATATCCTTCTACTAAAATTTATTCAAATTTAAAATGGCGTACCTTTTTCAAACCCTGATTTGAAGTCTTATTTTCTATCCAACCTTCTTGTAGTAGGGCTTTCACCCTAGCTACGAGCAGAAACAACTACCTTCCGTTTATAGGATGGAAGGATAGGGTCTCTATGGATGGAAGAGAAACCTGTGGGAAAGGGTTAGTGAACCATACAAAACCCTGCAATAAACCTATTATAGAAATGAACAAATAACAACCCTGCAATGAAAATGATAGAAAAAAACTAAGCTAATAATAAGAAACATACATTATACCTTCTGGTTTTGATGAAATGGGCCAGCATGCCCTAGTAGGAAGCTACCTCTCCATGGAATGGGATTTGGCTAATGGAGCAAGTGAGCAAGAGGGGTGAATGGCTTGAGAGAGATGGGTCTCAAGGCACTCACACGTGAAGAGTAACAATAGGCAAATGAGGAATGTTTTGAGAGTGACCCCCACCCTTGTATTTATAGCTTTTTTCTTAGTTTTAGGGTTTTAAGCCCTTGGTCAAGGCTTTAGCCCCTTTTTTGGACTGTAATCCCTTTTTGGCCATTCTTTAGCTCCTTTAGGGTTTTTAAGCTCCTTTTAGGGGTTTTAGTCCATTTTTGGAGGTTTTAGCCCCTTTGAAAGCTATTTAGGCTCTTTTATGGGGTTTTAAGCCCTTTATGGTGTTTTTGAGCCTTTACAAGGGCATGGGGGTCAATGAGGGTAGTGAAATAGATGTCTTTATGTGGTGTAGGTCATGTATAGCTAATCGGGTAATTTTTTGGGTTAACAGATTGCCCCCTGATGTGTGAGGCCAGGAGCTCATCGTATGGCTGATGGACATCATAGGATTTTCTGGGGAGAGGTGGTGCTTCATGGGCTGGGACATGGTGGATTTTAGTTTTTGTATTAATACGGTTCCCATCAATGGGTGAGATACAAATAATGTGCGACATGTATATGGACGAGGTGGGCATCCCCATGATCGTAATGATGTCAAAAGAATAATGTGATCTAAGCTCTACAATGCAAGAGCCGATCATGTACAACTGTTGTTACATAGTGGTTGCCTCAATAAGAGGTTGAATACAATACTGATATGAAGAACTGATACATTGGACCCATGGCATTCTCACAGAATTATATATCTTCATGACTGATGGTCTGCTGGATTTGGAACGGTACATAGCTGTAGGGACTTACTGATGGAGAGTCAGAGTCTCTGTGGTACAATGTGTTGCATCAATCATGAATCTATATCGAAGCACTTTTTTGGGGCTTCTTAACATTATATCCAATGCAACCCAGAAATCACAAGGGACATGAACCTATTTGGGTCCCTTAATGGACTCATCAATGTGCTAGAGTCAGGTAACATCTGGGGTCTTCGACCAAATACTGCATGGACCAATACCCTGTGCGAATCACAATGGTGCGATGATGTAGCTGAAGTCGAGCACATGAGACACAACCATCCCGAGAGGCCCTAAGGACTCCTCTCAAGTGGTCCAAGGAACTCATCAATGAGGTTAATGAAACCAAGATACAGGGACCTTTGGGTCTATCCTCTGGAATATATTTGTTGTTATCGACAGAGGGAGACCTGCAACTGACCAAGGCGATGGTGTTTCCTTGACCAGAAGTGCAAGGGAGATAACCAAAGGTGTGAGACAATATGGGGACTGACACACTGAAATAGGGAATAGGGGCGGGAAATCACGGGGGACTCAAACTTCCTTTTTTTAGAGTATGATGGCAGGGCGGACCAGGAAACAAATGAAACTAACTCATGGGAAAGGGATCATAGCTGTAATACCAGGGGTGGAACTGCAGATGGGAAATACTTGGGTGAGGTAGAAAATTTTAGTATTGATGGGATCCAAGGAAGACACATCACAAAATACTCTAAACAAAGGTGAACCAAAGTGGGAATGTCGTCGAACTATTATATGTGGGGTGGTGTCTAAAGACATTGCTATGGTACGATCTTGTGGATTTTTGGCAAGCCCAAGAAAGTAAATGCTCGATGGTGTTTTCAATTTTAGAGAGTCTGAAAGCATGAAGAAGACTCCAATGGGGTCTCTTTTTTGTTGATAGTATCTTGTGCCCAAAAAAGGTTAAAAGTGTGCACAGGAGAGCTCACGCATATTTGGGGGATGGGAGACTTATTTACCGTTGGTAGTCCAATCAGGTCAGAAAAGGTTAAACCTATACTGATTGGATGATCATTCAGATACTTTTATGAGAATGAATGAGACCAAGTTTGCTCGATGATCTTTTCTTGATGAGAATGCTAGAAAAGAGCTTAACGACAACCCATGGTGAGCTTTTTCGTAAAGTTCATCCCCTCTTCCCGAGAAAGCATAAAAGGATGTAGAGGGGAATGGTCTTGGCTTGAATGTGCCAAGGTAGTCCTTTTCTTGTGGTAGTATACATGGTTTGCAAAAGGAGATAAATGAATATATGTAGACGCCCTTTCCGATACTTTAACAAGCGCGAAAGGAAGCATAGGTGCTCGACAATCTTTTCATTGTTTTAGGAGTCAGAAAAGAACTTAACGGAAACTCTGGTATGGTCAACCGATCGAGGGGGCACTAATGGTTCCTCTCTTTCGGGATAATGGATAGTGGTCCAAAGGTCAACCATGCAGTATGGATGGAGCAGGTGGCTCTTGAACATATCAATACATGCACGGGATGAATTGTGGTAGAAGCACGCAAATCGATGTGATAGAGGCATGTAGACCGAGGTGGCTCTCGGATAGAGGTCAGGAGAGTCTTGTGTGACCGACCCCGACCAAGTTCATCTTGGTTATGAGGGATGAACATGGTCAATACTTTGAATGTTAATAATTCTTAAGGAAACCAATCGTTCATAGGAGGCATACTTGGAAGTAATATCACACCTTTCGTACAAACCTAGTTAGTTTAGAATCAAAACTTTGGAAATAATAATAAAAATTTCATGAATGTTGGGAATACTTATATACTAGGTCAATATTTTGTTAATACAAACCAATGTGCATCAAATGTTCCAGGGGATTAGAATTCTATGGCACAAATAAAGTTGCCTTTCTTCGCTACTTTGAAATTGCCATATTTGACAAAGCTAACTAATGACCCCATGTTACATGAGTATTACATGATACTAGATTCCCCCCTATCCCCACCAAAATTCCTTCAGATACAACTAAGTTTGAAGGAAATTATAAATAAGAACTGACAAACCATGTGATAAATTTCCATCTTTGGTGTTCATCAAACTCTTTGATGGATGATTCCATTCGGTTATTCTTCTTCAAAAGGACCTTAACAAGGGTAGCAACGAAGGGGTACATTGAGTTGCTATCATATTCCTTTCATAATTTCATTACGATTGCAATGACATTCTGAAACCATTTCCAGCTACCAGTCCGTTACAAGATAGCACAAAACTCCTGATTTTGTTTAGGTAGGATAATTCCACACACATCTTTGATCACATTCATGAATATAGAAAGAGGCATAGTTTAATAAAAGAAAAAATTCCTCATGGGTTCTTAACTAATTGGAATAAATCATTTCGACCTATCATTGTGAAGGATGTGGCCCTCTCTGGAGTGAAAACAAAAGAGGAAGCCATCATTAAGGATCGATGACTTGTTTTGGTGTATTCACAATCAATAATTATGTATGATATTCTCCCCACTTCTCCTAGAGTAGATACTATTCCAACCAAACAAACCCATGGACCTCATGTTGATGGCATTATTGGTTCAGTTGAGAATGTCATGGTATTTCAAGGTGGCGACAAAAATGTACTTAAATCCAAAAATAGAAATAACAAAAACCCCAAACCCAACCCTCCCACAAATGTCTTGTTAGTGTAGATAGCTAGTACTAAGGGTATCCAACAAACTAGAGGAAAGAATAATAAGAATAACAAAAATGGGAATAAGGGAAACAATAATGTGAACAACAATAAAAATAGTGAGGTTGGGGGAAAAAAAGGAAAAAGGAAAGGGATTTTTCCATGCTAGTTGTGGACCAAATACCACTTAAGTTATAAATTCCCCAAGTTAAACAACAAGAAGCTATTAAGAAACTTGTCGTGTTAACTAATCCTTTCCCTCCACAACATCAACATATGACTGGTGCTTCTAAGTCAAACCCTACAACCTCCCAAGGGGGAAATTGGGGTTCCTCTTTGAAAGGGGGAAATTCAAGACAAAGTGAAGTATTCAAGTGTCAAATAGAAACACACATGCAAACAAGGAATACACATTATGAATCAACAACGTTTGGATCTAAAGGACAAGAAAATTCTAAAACTGAAACAACTCAACCATTACACATAGAGAAATCAACAAATGACACTATACCCGTAATACTGAAAGGTGTTCTAAAAAACATCATGTCCAATCCAAATGTGTGTCTTGCTCAATATTTTAGCAAAGTGGAAGATCTAGTCTAAGCTCTTTGTGCAATGTCCTCCCTCATAGTCCTCTCGAGTTTTCCTCCTCAACGAAAGACCTTGATTTTAGCTATAGGGGCCATGTATCCTTTGGATAGTGAGTTGTTGACATTCAATTTAGATAATTTGGAGAATCATTTAACTCACCATGCAAACTTTTAGATTTAAGTTTTGACCAGAAGGTATAAAATCCAGAAAAGTGTTGTAGATGAGGGAGCATAGACTTATGTAATGTCGTTATCATATTGGAAATCTAGTGGCTCACCCGAAGTAGTTCCCCTGGTAACAATGCTAAAGGATTTTGATGGTCACTTATTCTAACCCCATGGAATCATCCCAATTTTCCCAATAGATTCAGGGGGGAAGATAATTGTTGTAGAAGTGGAATTTATTGATGCCCCACTTGACTACAATCTATTAATAGGTAAAAGTTGGACTCATGTCATGATGCCTGTGGCATATTCTATATTTCGAGTGATTAATTTTTCCCATGAAGGAAAGATAGTCACCATTGATCAATTATATTTTTACAAACTCTACCCTTAACTTTGGGACGAATATCCCCCTAGTAATCCGTTTCATGAAATATTGTGAAAAGGTAGGTATGGGAATGTACCCTACCCTAATGGGAACATTCAATTTACCCCCACCCAACTTAGATGACAATGCATCTCTGATACACATGATATCATCTGTCACTATTAATTCCACAAAGAAGGCCTCTCAATTCAGAACCTCCTATTTTGAATCTCTTTGGGTAATACTAGAGACAACATAAGGGATTAGGTGTAGGAGAGTTTTGTCATTTTCATCTACAACTGAGATAGCTTTTCAATCTAGAGATTTAGAGAAAATATACCAGGAACATCATCCCATCCAAATGGAAGTTGACGATCAATGCTCCATACCTATAGAATGTTTTTAAAACCTAAATATTGTCCTCCTACCTTGTTATCAGCCCCATCACACCTATACATCATCACCACATTCCATTTCCACTAATTTTACCTTGGTAAAACAAAAAAAAATAAAACTCTTGCATAAAAATGGCTATTTTACAAAATTAATTTGCTAAAATTATCTAAAAAGTGAGCAACTTATGCCCTGACTTGTTTTTTGGATGTTTCTCCTTTTTATCACTCAACAAAATGAAGAAACATGGCATGCCAACTATGATAGCCCAATTTGGAAAAAGGATAAAAAAAGTGAAAGGCACAAAATCAAAGGCAAAAGCAAAAAATCAAAAATCAAAATCCAAAAGCCAAAAATAAAAAATCAAAATCCAAAAGCCAAAAATAAAAAATCCAAGCTTATCCCTATCTATTGTGCCTATAAACAAACCATCAAGGTCCATCACTTAGAACCATTCTCCATATATTTCTCAAGTTGTTACACTACAAAAATATCCCTGAGATTCAAACTCCCTCTTGTGTTTTGTTCTCACCTTGTTGGATATCACATACTTGATGTGTGGTTGGAGAAGTATGGACTATGAGGAGACCAAACAGAACCTCACTTGTTTCATTGGCATCCACTTTCCTTTAGTTCTTTTAGTTACCTATCTAATATGATGAAGAAGTAGAAATCCTTTTCTCTTGTCAAAATAATTCCACCACCCACATCACATACCACATCGATGAGTGGTGTAGACACATAAGTTTGTGTAAGATCAAGCTTGATGAATGGATATTTTTATATTGGTTTCTCAAATCCCTATTCCACACCATTTCTAGGGACATGACCTTGGAACGACCTCAAACCGAGGAAGAGGCTATCCTGAAATCTCAACAATTTGACCTAATCTACGCAGAGTATGGGTATTTATATACCATCATCCTTGATGCTCCTCATGAAAAATCCTCTTAAAAATATCTATTAGGGGAATGCCACATTGTGGATGGTGTCATTGGCACTGTCACATCCTAAACCAACCCGAATATACCTTACCCTTCCCCAGTTGAGTTGCCAAAAACTATTGTTGGTGTTTTCACACCAATATGTGCCAAAAGGAACTTACTAAGGGTTGTGCTAGACTTAGTAGAGTTTCAAAAATATAACAAGAAAATAAACAAAACATAAATTAAACAACTAATATTATCAAACATGGAAACTGCATTATAATAAATATAAATTATTATTTATGTGCATTTGTTTTCAAGAAAATAGACATAAACAACATTAGATAAGTATTAAAGAATGCTTTTCATTAATGAAAATTAGATCTTACAGAGTATTGGTATCTCTTTGAGTTGCAGTAGATGGAGGCCTATGCAACTATTTGAGGGAAGGCTTGCTTGGTCTCCTAATAGTCCATCCTTCTCTGGCCACACATCATGTATGCGATCTCCAACATGGTGAGAACGAAATACATTAGGGAGTTAATATCTTGAGGATATTTTTGTAAAGTAACGACTTGAGCAATGTATGGAGAATGGTCCTAAGTTATGGAACTTTATGGCATATAGCTCTAGGATAAGGATAAGTTTGGATTTTTGGTTTTTGGATTTTGCCTTTGATTTTATATCTTTCACTTTTTTTATCCTTTTTCCAAATTGGGCTATCATAGGTGTAATGTTGGGTTTCTTATTTTTGTTGAGTGATAAAAAGGAGAAACATCCAAAAAATAAGTCAGGGCATAAATTGCTCATTTTTGAGATAACTGAGCAAATTAGTTTTGTAAAATGGCCATTTTTATGTGCGACTTTGATTTTGTGGTTTTACAAAGGTGAAAATAGTAGAAATGGAATGTGGTAATGATGTATAGGTGTGATGGGGATAATAACAAGGTAGAAAGACAAAAATTAGGTGTTAACAAATTTCCCCCTGATGTGTGAGGCAAGGAGCTCATTGTATGATTGATATACATCATAGGATCTTTCTTTTCTAGTGTGAAGGTGGCATGGAGAATCAAGAATTCACCATAGGTATCTCTCCCTTCAATGGGACTATAGAGGACCTTACCTACATATACAATAATCAATATGAATGAGGTGCATATAATCTCAAATATATGGATGAGGGGGGCATTCCCACGCTTGTATAAATTTCTTAAACTAAAAAATAGATGGAGGCCCAAAGGGGGCCCGATCAATACATGGATAAACTATTGTGTACATCATAAATGTCCAGGACATACTCAAATATGGAATGTAATCATGGTCCAATCATGGCCGATATGAAGAACTAGATTGGGAACAATGGCATTCTCATGGAATGTTGAATCACAGTAACTGACGCACTGTTGGATCTGAAGGGGTCGAACATATGTAATGAATCAAACAACTAGGAGTCTGAATCTAATTGGTATAATGAACTGCATCTGAAATGGATACATAAGGAAACATGTAACTAGAGGGATTCTAAACACCGTTTCCAGTGCAATGCATATATCTTAGAAAAACAAATATCAAGGGGTTTCCATAAAGAATCACCAATGCAATAGAGCCAAGGGACATCCATGGTGTTAGACCAAATAATGAAAGAACCATCAGCCTGTACGAATCTCATTGGTGCGATAAGGTAAATTGTGTTGAGCACATGGGAAATAATTATTCTAAATGGCACTAGGGTCTCTCTTCAAGTGGTACAAGGGGCTCATTAATGATAGTTATGAGGTCAATTTATAGGGTACCTCTAGGTATATCCTTTGTAATGAATGTGTTGATGTTGATAGAGGGATGCATGCAATTGGAAAGGCAATGATGTTTCCTTGACAAAATCACAAGGGATACAATAACGTAGTAGTAGAAATGGACATGGGACTAAGACATTGCTGGGAGATATGAGGGAAAATGAATAATGGGGACTCAAAATTCCTTTTTTCAATGTATGACAACATGGTTTACCTGGAATCATATGTGAAATTAATTAGCAACTAGGAACTTTTGCTGTAAATGAGGGAAACTCAAAGAGAGAGAGGGTGGGTACCGATGCATAATTTTGGGAAAAAATGACATCAAGGTGACTCATCAAATAATACTCTAAACAAAGGTGATCAGAGATGTTTCCAAAAAAATGGATCACTTGTGACCTGCAGGGGTGTGAAAAAGCACTGTTTTGGTGTTCTTCATGATTTAATGAGCTTAAATAAAGGATAGAAGTGTGCTCGATGTGATATTGTCTTGTCAATTTTTATCGATCCCGAGACAAACAATGCTACTTAGTGTTTTAAATCTTGGTGAGTCTGAAAACATAAAGAAATATCCATAAGTTTTCTTTTACATAAAGTTAGTCTCCAAAGTCCACAATCCATAAACATATACTAGGGAGAACTCTTCTAGCCAAAAGGGACAAGAGTATTCATTTTTCATTAATAGTCCATCCCACCCAAAAAAGAGGTAAGCTTATACCAGGCGGATGTTCATTCAAGTCCTTTTAATGAGCCTAAAAGGAACAATCTCACTTGCCAATCTTTTCATTTTTTAAGGATTTAGAAAAGATCTTAAAATAAACTCCATGTTGGGAGTCCATTTCTAGGGAATGGACAAAGAGTGACAATGTGAAGGATTTCAAGCGATTTTGTTTATATATGTCAAACTATATGGACTTCCGATCCTATGAGGATATGGACGTCATGGTTTCCAAATGCAGGGGATACTAAAATGGTCACCCATGTAAGGTAGGTTCTAACTACCAGGTAAGGGAAAATGCATGCGTGGCTAGGGTTGGCCACTTACCCAGACAGAGTGGGGGGCTCCTACAGACATAAAAGGGGATGAACCAGGTTGATGCATATGATATTCTGAGGGGGTGATTCCATATATGATTGTTTGAAGTGTTATACCTTCGAGGATCAGTTTCCTGCTGAAATAAGTGGATCTCATCGCAACATGAATCTGTACACATGGAAACAATACCCAAGTGTAAAAGGTATTACTGGAAATAAAACCAAATATGCAAGTGAATTGTGACCTTGGGAAACAATCAATATCACACATGTGAAAAAGTGAGCAAGGTCAAGGTCCTTCCCCCATGCTATGGGCATGGGGTATGTGATTATGGATCACATATGTGGGGAGTTGAGTGATGGGATGATTAAAATACATGGGTATATGTGACATTGAAAAATAAAAATAATTGAGAATTCCCCTATTCCAGGGTCAATATAATTGATCATTCCTCCCAATATAGAGGTTTCAATTGAACATAGATTCTCTCTTAAAGAGGTTTCGAGAGGCCATCGATCAATTTCTCAAAGGGGCTGTACCATGAGGCTAACAACCATGGTGGCATGCTAACTTAGTGAGATGATAATAGTAGGTACCCCCTACAAGGTGGATTCCCCTAATATCACCAACGATGATGATAAGAATGAAAATGAGGAGGAAGGTATGGAGGCTTTCCCCCATGTCATGGGCCTAGGATTTCCTCATCAATTTGAAAGGGTTAAATAGATAAGTTGGAGGGAATCATATCTATTAACACAATGGTAGTGCTATGGGGTGACGAGGGAGGCTCATCAGAAGATGAGATAAAACAAATGGTTTTCATATCAATCAAAGAGAATATTAGGGGGTGAAATTCTTTGATAATTGTGACTTTTGTCTTGACGGAGAGATGACACAAGTCAACGAGTATTGATCAATACTAAGAGAGGCCTCAACAGAGGTGGGAATAATAGACATAAAGGCCATAGGCCACATAATTATTGTTTGTGCGTAGGGAATTGTTGTGTACTTGAGCAGTATCATGCAAGTGGACCATTGGGATATTTTCTCCTTCATCCAACATTTGCATGTTAGTGAATAGGATGGGAAAGTATGAACAACTTTGGGTAGCGTGACCTGAAATATCTTACAATGTGGAAGGTGATGGGGCTTGAGACGAGATAGTAAAGGGAGGATTCACAATTTTGTTCTAATTTTTTAGTGGTGTTTTACTTGTTGCGTTGCCCCCAACCTTCCTCTTGGGAGGTGTCAATACTGTGCTTGGTGTTGCTTTAGAAACTCTCGAAGGAGGGTGTTTGGAATTACTAATAGGTTTCAAAGGTTTTAAAACAACCTGTGGTGGGGGAGGGGGTTGGGAGGTGTAAGGTACCAAACGAGGATTCCCAACTTCAAACACAGGAGTTTAAGAGTTTCCATGAGTGGTGTTCTCACGATTCCAGATGGTGGAAACAAAAAGGGGACTTACTGAATAGGCATTTCTCCCCATTGGTTCCCATGTATTTGAATGGGAGAAGGGGTGGATAATGGTTGTGGTTGTGGTGTAGGTTGTAGTTGGGGCATGGATTTACTAGAAGAAACTGTGCAAAGCTAAGATGTTTCTACATTCAAGGGTGGAGGTGGTAGAGCCTAAAAGGTTCTAGTCATGGGGGCATTTTGAAAAACACCAGGACCAACGCAAGTGAAATATGGGGTGGAGGCACAACTGATAGTGCTTTCAACACTGGGTAAATTTTTTTCTAGATGTGCCAACCCCTTGGGATCATAATACATTAATTGGTCTAACATGACAGTCTTCCCTTCAGGAGGGGGCATCATAAGTTAGAAGACATATGAAGCAACTGCTTTCATCGTGTACATATAACTATACCAATGAAGGAGGTTGTAGTCAATGTTATCATTTCCAACCTCGAGAGTCTATTAATACCTTTTTTCTAGATAAATATACAGGAACATACTAGAGAATTCCTTGAGGTTGAGCTGCTCGACCATCATAAGCACGTAAATTCATGAGAGATGGCTCAATTTTAGGGGATTCAACATTTTTCCAAACATGAGTTGACATGATACAAGCGGGGTTCCTTCATTGATAAGGCATTGATGAATCACTAGGTTGTGAAATATCACTAGAAATTGGAAGGATACTTAAGAGGGAATTGATGGATCTATTTGATCCAAATAAAAATTGATCAGATGGAAGTTAGAGGGATGGATCACATTGAGGCCAACTGTAAGGCTGTGCATTGTGCCATACAGTTCCTAAAAACTTCCAAAATTGACACGACAATGGGGGACTTTGCTAAGTAATCCATAATGCTATAATTGGGAGCATCACACGTGTTGGGATTGTTGGCAATGTGATGCAAATGAATCTTGGGGACCTTAGGGATCCCATCAATAGGTAGTTTCAATAGGTGCAACGTTTCATCATTGAGAGTTGTGTATTTTCCCTTATTAGTAGTGGACGTTTCTACAGTTCAACCAATTTGGTTGAATTGTGTCTAAACATCCATGTCAGTGGAAATCTCAAGGAGGTGTTGGCCCCTAAATTTAGGAGTTTGACTTGATGAATATGTTAAGGGTGGATAAATCACAATTAGTTGTTCCATCACAACTCCTTGTGCAAGGAAGGAGTTTTGTAGAATCGTAGGTTGATTTTCAATGGTTTGAGTCATGAGTGGGTTGGTTTTCCTTAGTGGGGAAGCCATCGCTTTGCATTGGTTTGACTCATTCCATAATTGGTATGCCTTATCCAAGTGGGTATAGTGATAGGTATAATGCCCATACACAATGCAAAAAGAACACAGATGGTTTGTTATTAATTGATATTTCTTGGCCTATTTAGGAAGCTTGTTGGGGTCTTGGTCTATAGGATTCTCACTAGTGTTGTCAGGTGGGTTTGCAGGTTGGTTTACAACTCCCTTCCATTGGTTATTTACCTTGTCCTTTACCCTATTATTTTTCTTGGGATGCACTTATTGAGTATTAGGAATAACTAGGGGATGCATGTTTTGTTATCCATTCACTTGCCATTGTGGAAAAGGGAGAGTAATAGGGTGTGGCTGAATTGGGGCAGCTGGCAAAGGGCCATGAAAAGGGTAGTATGGGTTCATGTTCAGGGGGTATTCAAATGTAATAGAATCATCATCGCACATAGTACCACTATAGGAGGTCCCATGAGCATGGGGGAATGGGGCATGAGCTAAGTAGGAGCCACTCATTCCTACGTGTGATGAGGAACATGATAAATCGGGGCCATAGGCCAGAGTGGAAATCATGACCTGATTACTATGAACTACTTTTGGAATAGGTTTGTACACATAATCCCTCACTGGGAAAGGGTAAGGTACATACAAGTTGGGTTGAGCTATGAAAAATGCAAATGACACCATCTACAACATGAGATTCCCCCAATAGATATTTTCGAGAGGAGTCTCCATGACGAACATCGGGGATGATGGCATATAAATACCTAGAATGCACATAAATGCCACATCCTTGGCAATGGCGGGGAGTAGGGATTTGAGAAACCAGTCTAAAAAGATTCAGCTTTAAAGTTTGATCTTGCATAGACTTCTACGTCTGTGCCACTCATGGATGTGGTCTATGATGTGGGTGGCAGAATTCTATCGACAAGAGAGAAGGATTTCTAATTTGTCATCATATCAAATACATAACTGAAAGAGTTGTTGGAAGGTGGATGGCAAGGAAACAAAGTTAGGATGTGTTCTATGGGGTTGGTTAATGTAGCACTTAGAAGCGACATAAGTGAGGGTCTCTTGAAAAAGGCATAACTTGATGGAATCATATATGATTATATTTGATGAGCATCATAGGTGAAATGAGGTGATGTTATTTTTGAGGTCCTCCCCAACCTTCCATTCAAACTTTGGAATGTTTGACGCAAGTTTAGTCGGAAGAGGGGGCCATTTTGGATCATGGCATATTGAATCTTTGGTTAGCAACACCAAATTAGAGAGATTGAGCCTATCCATAAATGGAAAGCTTGTAGTCGTGGGACCTCTGAGCAAAGGATTTGTCAATGGACAGTTCCCCATAGGTGCATTCATGGTGGGTGGGTTCCCAATGGGAGGGTTTCTTGTGGGGGGGTTCCTAGTGGGACGGTTTCCCATAGGTTGGTTTCCCATATGGGGGGTTGATGAGTGTGGTCTAGGGAATTGAATTGAGGTGACTTCCCTGAAAGTATACATGAGTACCTTGGAGGGACAATAGTGACATGAGTGTGAATGCTAAAAGAGCAGGTTGTATCTCGAAAATAGGATAAAAAATTCCAAGGTAGTCTAGCATGCAAGAGGAGAGATATCAACAAAAAGTAGTGCCGAGGCCAAAAGGATTAAAAAATCCTAGTGCAACTGAATGTGCAAGAGGAGAGCTCACAACAAATAGGTGCACAGGTAAAAAAAAGCTTGAAAAACCCACTACAACCATGTGTACAGGAAGTGAGTGACAACAAAGTGACCAAAAAACCAACACATAATGCTCCTATAAAAATAAAAGACCTGCTAATCTATGAGGTATAGGGGCATGCAAACACCTAACTAATAACTAGATTTCCTCACAACTCATATCCTTAACAAGGTGACGAAATCCAAAATTAGATGATATGAAATGGAAGACAGATAATTCCAACAAATATCCCCGTATCAAGAGGGATCCCATGTACAATAGCCCTATAAGAATGGAAACTAGGCTAACTCTTTCATGACATGTTCGTGAAGGTAAATCTGTTGCTTTAGTCCTTGGGTCATTATACCACTAGTATGGTGGCCAATATGTGACAATGAGGACAATGAGTAGGTGTCATTCAGTACAAGGTGGAGAGTGGTATTCCACCCAGACTTCTGGAACTAGTCTTGCGACTTGCCCTCCTAAAGGAGAGTCCCCCTGACACGGTATCAACTATGCCAATAAATACCAGAGGATTTTGGCTCTCTAGATGACAACAACTATGTCTCAAATGTAAGTGACAAAGGGGAATTGTTTGGATGCCTATCCCTAATGTCCTTTCTTAACTACAAGATTGTTTTTTGGTCCTCAAACGAGGTTAATGTATATTAAGTTATGGTTTATTTTAAGGCTTTGTTGGTGGCATGAACAAGGAGATAATTTGATTTAGGGAGTGAATGTGTGCATTGGTGGTCTGTAAAACAACTATGGAATTAAATGCTTAATAAAACTAAGTCTAAATTTTTCTTGAAAACAACATTTCAAAATAAAAAGGATACAACTAAGCATTTATTATTCAAAGCATAACAAAATTTGCTTTTTTTAACCAGCACTCGTTGAAACAGTAAATATGTAGTCAAAAAGAATATTTACCAGAACGAAAGAAGAAACAAATACTAAAAAATTAGTCTTTTTTCTTCATTGCAAGAAATGGAAAAGATTGAGATAAAGACCATTGCAATAAGAAAAAGATCACAAGAAAAGATTTAAAAACTATTGCTTACACTTTTTTCATTTTTTGCGGGTAGGGAGAAAATAAGATGTATTTATGTAAATTTTGAAGCATAATTAATAGACAAAATTACATATATGAATTCCTCTAAAAAATATACATGGTTTGAAAAAAGAATCATGCAAATCCAAGTCTAGGAGGAAAATATATTTTAGTTTAAAGAATGGCAATTTTCATGACTTTTGTGCGCAAACGAAAATATTTTCGAGGGCGTCAAAACCGGGAGGCCCAACGTCATCCCTAGGAGATTATGAGTCGCCATGAATGCCTTGACCATGATTTAAAGTGATGGAAATAAAAATGGGATTTGCTGAATAGGTGTTTCTCCCCATTGGTTCCCAGGTAATTGAATGGGAGAAGGGGTGGGCTAGGGTTGTGTTTGTGGTGGAGGTTATGGTTAGGGCATGGATTTATTGGAAGAAATCATGCAGAGCTCGAATATTTCCATGTTTAGGGGTGGAGGTGGAAGATATTGAAAGGTTCCAATCATGGGGGGATTTTGAAAAAACTTGGGCCCAACGCAGGTAAAAGATGGGATGGAGGCACAACCAATAGTTCTTTTAACTATGGGTAAAACATGCTCTGGACATGCCAAGCCCTTGTGATCATAATATGTTAATTTGTATAACATGAAAATTTTCCATTAATGAGGGAACATCATAATTTGGAAGACAGATGAAGCAACTACTTTCATCACGTACATATAACTACACCTAAGAAGGAGGTTGTAGCCAGTGTTGGAATTAACAACCTTGATGTCTATTAATGCCATTTTTCAACTAACTCTATCGGGTCATTTAGGATAAGGCCTTAATTTTGAGTTGAGTGACCATCATAAGCACATTAAGTCATGAGCAACAGATCAAATTTAGGCGATCCAATATTTTTCCAAACATGAGTTGACATGATGCAAATGGATGCACCTTCATCGATAAGGCATTGATGAATAACTAGGTTGCGAACGATCACTAGGAATTGGAAGGATACTAAAGATGGAATTTGTGGCTTTGTTTGATCCAAATAAAAATTCATCAGAGGGAGTCATAGTGATAGATCACATTGAGGGCCAACAATAAGGTTGTGCGTTGTGCTAGACAATTCCTAAGAACTTCCAAAGTTGACATGACAGTGTGGGATTGTGCTAAGTAATTGACAATGCTATATATGGGAGAAACACAAGCATTGGGGTTGTTGTTAATGTGATGCAAATGAAAATTTGGGACCTTAGGGATCCTATTCATAGGTTGTTTCGATAGGTGCATAGTTTCATCAATGGGAGTTGTGTTCTATCATGTTTGAACATTCACATTAGTGGGCATCATGAGGAGGTGCTGGACCCTAGAGTCATGAGGTTGAATCAATGAATCTAGTTGGGGTGGATAAGGCACCATTGGTTGTCCTGTCACTACTCCATGCATTTGGAAGGAGTTATGTAGAATCATAGGTTGATTTTGGGTGGTTTGAGGCATGAGTGGGTTGGTTTTCCCTAGTGGGGCATCCATCATTCACATTGGTTCACCTTATTCTCATTTTATTGGTTCACCTCATTCCCTAGCGAGGCATCCAAATGGAGATAAAGATGAGTATAATTCCCATACACATCGAAAAAAGAGCACAAATGGTTTATCCATAATTGAATGTTCTTGTCCTGTTTAGGTGGCTTGTTGGGGTCTTGTACCTTGGTATGTGGGATTCACACTAGTGTTATTAGGTGTGTTTGCAAGTTCGTGTCCATCTCCTCGCTTTTGGTTATTTCCCTTGGTTTCCATCTCCTTGCTACAGTTGATACCACATCCTTTTATGAGTCTCTAGGGAGGGATCTCCAACCCTTTTTTGATCAAGAGTGTCATTTATTTCCCTCCTCATTAAGCTCCACTTCCATAGAGTAGCCTGATTCCCTATCCCTGTCTCCCACCACTTTATAGCTTAAGAAACCTTCATCATCCAATTTTATAGCCCCTCATAGCTCTGTAGTTCCTTGCAGCATATTGATTCCATCTATCACACTTGATTCAATTCCTCTTGCAAACCCTGCTATAATCCTAGGAAAGGCTAAAAGGTTTTCCCCTATACTTCTCCCTATTTTTCTTCATGACCTCCCCCACGGATATGCCCAAAAAATCAAACAATTTAAGGGGGAGAGGGGATATCCAACCAAAGAACACTTGGAATGGTTTTCAAACTGGATAAACTTGGAGGAAATAGACCATGAGGATATTAAAGTTAGGTTATTTTCCCAAAGTCTCACTAGAGAAACAAGAGAATGGTTCACATATCTTCCTTGCAACTCCATTCTGAACTATCAAGATTTTGAAGATTCTTTCAAGAAGAAATGGGAAGAAAAGAGAAACCCTTGGGAGTTTTTGTCCCAATTCCATTTAATGAAGAGGTGGGAGAGTGAATATGTCCAGGAGTTTTCTAACATATTTACGAAAGCATATACATCCATCCCTGCCCAATTCAAGACTCCCTTGATTCTTCCCAACTCCAATATGCTGAAGCTTTTGATAGTGAATTTACCTTATGGTTGAGTGAAATAAGATATGCCTCCCTGGCCAATATGATGAATTATGATATATAGGTAGAAATAAACCTGACTACTCCAAGAGAGAAAAGGAGAGAAGAAGGGGAAATAAGAAAGGAAAAAGAGCCCACATAACCTTCTTCCTCTAATTCACAAGAGGCCAGAATGGACATGATGATGAAAATCATGGAAATTTTGATGGAGAGACTCACCATGGACAGTAGACCACCTCCTAGGGAAGAACAAGAGCAATAGAATGGAAACCAGAGCTTCACAATACCCCTTCCTCCTCCAAGAAATCAAAGGATTCCTGAAGACCAACAAACCAGACTACCTTTCCTGGATAATTATATTGTTGAGGAGGGAAGAGAAGATCCAATGGAAAATAAAAATCATCAATTTGATGACATTGATTTAGGGATATACCTTGCTGAAGAAGGAGACAATTTCTTTTCTCAAGAAGAGTCCTCCCCTATTAAATCAATAGTTACTCTTTCAGAGCTGCAATTTCTTCAAAGACATAGTATGCTTTATGAAGGATGCAATCATCCTGTTTCAAACCCTGTCAATGGTGGTATTGAAGAGGATTTTCTTGATGAATATTACCATCAACAGGAGGAGTGTAACTGTTTGCCATTTAGTTTTTCCTCATTTGAATATATGAGACAAATATTAAAAGTCTCTAAGAAAGCACATAAACTTGAGGATATGAATAATGCCATGGAATTTGTAGGAGTGGATAATGAGAAGGGGGAACAAGTAGAACTTGATTTGCATTCCAATCCTCCTTTTTATGAGAAGGAAGAAAATCAGCCTAGAATTGTACAGAAGGAGTGTTATAATTTGTTTGATAAAGAATGCTATCAACCTATTGCAAATCCTATCGGTGGGGGTTTTGAAGAATATTTCACCCCCCCAATATATGATGATTATGAGGGTGGATACTTGGAAGACGAGGATCCTAAATGGGATGTCTCTTCTTGTTCTTCCAATTCCAAATTTTCCTGTCAAGAAGAGTGCATTTCACTTGATTGTATTGAAGATATTCCCTGTAAAATGAATGGAAGGGATCAAGTTTTAAATTCTGACATTTTGAATGAAGTAGTTGATGCTTCATTTACAAGTTGTCATGATAATTCCTTGCAAGGTTATTTTGAAGAGTAGCCTGATAGGGTGTTGGTGGAGGTACAATGTGAGAAACAATATTGGGGCAAGTAGATAACATAAATATTTGAGGACTGTCCTAGATTTTATAACAAAATTTTCCAAAGGTTGTCATGACCCAGTGGCTAGATATGTGGAGAAGCTTTGTAGTGGGAATGGTGGGTTAGCTATGTGTAGTAAAGATCGGATCTCTCATCATAACTTGTTTGCATTAAGTACTTCATTTCTGAACAAGCGTGATGAAGGAGCTCAATCATTGGATCATTTTCTTGATTGGCTTGATTGGAAGTCAGAAATTACTTGATTGAGAGTTGTCATTCAGTAAGTAGGGTAGATAGGAATAAATAAGCTCGACATGGTGAGTATTTATTTTAAGCAATTTTATGGTTTGTTTTCAGTTTTTGTTTAGTTTTTGTTTTCAGAGCATGTTTCAGGAAATATTGGGACCATCCCAATGGATCAGGCACATGGTCTATGTGTTTATTTTCTACCTCATAGGGAGGATAACATCCCCAAGTTGGAGCCACTGTTAGCACATGTGCTAAATTTTGAGTATTTTTAAATATACACCCATACAGATCCCTCTGGAGAAGGATAAGCCAGTAAAAATGATGCCCTAGGGTAAAAAAAAATTTCATGTCTTATGACCTGGAGGTATGCAGAAAGGGGTTTGAAGTTGCTTGGGAGGCTTATTCCTAAGCCTGAAGTTCAAAATGGATAAAAATACTTAGGCGTGACCTTGGAAATGAGACTAATATGAAAAATCTGATCAAGAATAGGTCTTGGAAAAAATGAACAGTGAAGATCCAACCCGTAAAAGAGATCAAAGGGCCAAAAATCATTTTTGCCAAAGGAAAATCGGGAGAAAAAGTGCAGAAGAGGTAAAAATTTAGTTATGAAAAGTGGAATCCTGTCTTCTACCTTCCATGATCCAAGATCTGATGGCTCAGAACATCTACGCCTAATATCAATGATACAAAAAGAAAAAGGTGGGAGCAGAAAGGCGGATGTAGAAAAGGTAAATTTCTGGGTTGCAAAATTGGAAAACTCGACTTCCGCTTTCCACGATCCGCAAGATCTATGGTTCATAGATATCCCACACAAATTGACATTGCAGAAAGAAAATGTGGAAGCAAAAATCTCGGAGCATAAAGATAAAAATAGAACTTCGTCGAAAATTCAAATCCTAATTTCTGCCTTCCGCAATCCACCAGATCTATGGCTCAGAGCGTTTCCACAAAGATCAACGATGTGTTGAGGTTTGGAAAATTGCAGGTAACAATGATAGGGATTCTCCCCAATAAAAATTCCCAATCAGCTCATTATTGTTTGGTATGGGGAATCTGTCCGGTTTACAGTCCGGCTACCATATGTCAAGTAACGGTTAAAATGCTTTACTGGTTGTGGCCCGGTCCACTGTTTAGGTGTATTTTTTAGTTTTATATTTATGTATGAAATGAAAGTGCCTAGATAAATGTAGTTGGTAGAGATAACGAGGATTGTCACAATGTGATGCGTAGGTTCTTACCTCTCTTACTTCTAAATCATAAACTAAAGAAACAAACTAAGGCTCACTAACCTATCCCTAAGGAGAAATACTGTAATTAATGATGAGTAATGTATTGAATAACATGCATAAAGAACAATACAGATAGCTATTAGTATTTTTGAATACATGAATATCAATAGACAGATAAACAAAGAGATAGGTCATTCTTAATTAAAACATTCATTACTAAAGTACGATTGTGGAAATTTCATAGAAATAAATAGGAGCACTTTCATAACATGAAAGAATTCATAAGTTAGAATGATCTCACAGTTCATGGAAACAAGCTGAAACAGAAATAGTTCACATCCAACCAGTCCATGTCAGGCATTTGAAACCCCATAGTGCTTTCTCCAGCCGAAAAATATAACTCTTTATTATAAGATGAAATAGTTCTTCTTACAATAATCTTGCACACAGATAGTCTGAAAAAAAGGTCCTTTGATACACAAATCTTTCCTATATTTATACAAAAAATAAAAAACTCTTGGTCTTCCCTTATTTCCTTTTGGGCTTCCCCTAAACTTTGCTTTACAAAATTTTGTCTTTTAGCTTGTGAATTCAAAAAAATAAATACAATATATTACATCATTTATCAAAATTGCTAGATAGTCCAACTAAGAGGGTCCATCTTGCTTGTTCATAAACTTTCTCCATGCATTTGCATCTGCTGCTATGGTCTCAAAACTAGAAGGTTCGAGAAATCTGATAGTAATTTTGTGCTTAGCAGCCTGGGCTTTTACACCTGCCACCGTTGCCGGAATCAGTCGAAGTTGGTATTCCATTAAGTGATTGCTAACTGCTACATGTGCTATTTCAGTCTTAAGCACCTCTTCATCTAATTTCTCCACTAGATGAATGGCTCATTCGTCTTCACTGCATTGTTCCTGTAATTGCTTAAAAAATATCTCATGCTCTGGCAACACTTCTAATCTCCTTGCAGTAGAGGTCTGGCATTGATTGTAAGTTAGGATCACTCTCCTACATAATTTAGCACATGCATTCTTCATCTTTCTCACTGCCTTTATTAGTTCTTCTGTTGCTTTGCTATAAAACTCGATTAACTCGTATTCCAGCTTTATCATCTCCGGGTCTTTGATATATATATCTACAAGAGATTCCTTATTTTTTTCTACCCATGTCATCCTTCCCTGTAGAGTTTCTAAGATATCCCGTGTCCTATCCAAAAAATAAGAACCTGTACTTACAATTTCCTCCAATATTATGTCTATTTGTTGAACCTTAAATCTTTCTTCAACCATCTGTAGCTGCATTTGGTGAATATTATTTATGAGCATAAGAGCATGCTGCTTTAAAGGTTCAACATCAGCTTTCTACTCCATAGCCATCTTCAATGAAATTGCTGGTGAATTATTTTGTTCCTCCAAGGCTACTATCTGACTTTCGTACAGCTTAGTTTTCCCTTCTACTGTGGTCTTTTGTACTTCCAGCTTTGTCACTTTACCTTATAACTTGCCCAAACTCCACCAAGGTGGCCTGGGATTCCTTTTCTATATTTCCTGCAAATATTACCAAAGCATCTTTATCTGCCTATTGAGTCTGACACTCTACCTTTGATACCTTAACTTCACTGATCATATTCTCATACTTCCTTTTCAAACTCTGAGTTTCACTCCTTTCTTTCTTCAAAGTCTCTTTCAACTGTGTGACCCTTTTATGAGACTGTTCTAGATATGTCATGATTCTATCCACATTATCTTCAGTGGATAGGGTTAGAGCTACCCCATCCCTTTCTATTAATCATGGATCTTTTTGTGTACCATGAACCATTGTCTTATTAGTCACTGTCACTCTTGGCTTACCCCTAGTGTCCACATTCTTCTCGGTTCTTTTGAAAATCCTCTTTTTTTCCTTATCGTAGAAGATTGTGTTAAAATCCAGCACCTCCTCCCCTTCAGTGGGAATGAAAGGAATTAACTCAACCCCCTATGAACCTTCTCCTACTATACTACTAGAAGGAACAACAGGCTCTAATGCATCAATATCAGACTGAGCCTGTCCTTGATCTGTAGGGTCTTGTTCTTCTTATGTTTTTGTTCTTGATCCTTCTGCTATCTTTTCTGTTTGCCCTTTTTCTTTATTTGCATCTTCTAATATCAATCCTTCACTTTCTTTTTTCCTTCTCAGTATTTATTCTTCCTCCTTTCTTTTCTTTTCTTCCTCTATATTTTTTGCAGCAGGCTTCAGCTGCCCTTTTCTTTTCTTCTTCTTTATTTTGCAACTAGTTCTCTTCTTCTTGCACTAACCTCTGAGCTTCTTCCTACCTTTTCTTGGATACATATTCTTCCTACCTTTTTAGTTTATCAGCTGCTTTACCCTTTCCTCCCACAGTATCCATCTTCTGCTTGAATCTTTTCCTCAAAGTTGTCATGTTTTGAGCATTCCGAAAGGTTTCTTCATCCTTATCCCAGAAATTTATATATTCAAAATGCACTCCAGCTGATGTGCAATAATTTGCAAATTTATCCTCAGATTTATTCCTATGAAAATTCATTTCATTGAAGTGAAAATACTCTAACTCTTTAACAAATTCTACTGCATTTTTTACCCTAGAAAATTTGTAACTTCCCACAAAAAGGGAACTGCAGGATATATTTCCTTCTTCTGCTCAAAAAGGAAAATTCCTATCCCATCAATGTATAACCATCTCACAGCCTCTTTGCGGATTACATAGTCTATGGCATACTTCGGTAGGAGAGAAGAGGCTCTCGAACCACCATACATTCTTAAATATAAGCCTTCTTCTGTCAAATAATAGCTTCTGTGTTCTTGCACAACTTTTATAGATTCTTCTGATATATAATGTATACAATGGCATGATGAAGTTTTCACAAATATCCTTGTAATGGCTGTAATATTTGTGGGCCTAGAACAACTTGTAAGCAGCATACACAGGGGCTCGGTCTTTATCCCATTGGCACTTTAATGCTGGGAAAGGTTGAGTGCATAGAATGCAATCAATCAAAATAGAACTCATGTAAAATTCTATCTTCTTCTGGGAAACTCCTCCTAATGTTGCACTTATACAAGATGACAGAATGTTGGACACTATATTCACCCAATTAAAAATTGTACCTTGGGTAGCAACTAAAAATATAACCGGTACCCAACCTATTTTGAAACTTCTTCCATTTACCCTCCTAAAAATTCTGTTCAGCATCAAAGAAATTGTTAATGAAATTGTCATTGATGCCAACATCGAGAAACACCCATCTACACCATGCCCTAACCTTCCATACAACTGTCAAAGGAGTACTCATGGCCATACAAAGGCTGAGATGAAAAAATATAACTGGTAGAAAATAAAAAACACACACAAATAAGTAGGCTTCACTCTAAGTAAAGGAAATTTCATCACGGGAAAACCACAAAAAATGCATAAAACCTTAACCCTCCTGTGAAAAACCTAACCCTATCAAATCCATGTGGTCAAAAACAACAAAATGCTGGGTGTAAAAACAAATATACAACCGAATCCTACCTGGCAATGATGTGGCTGGCGACCTAGACAGGTGACGAATTCCGTTGGCATAGAGGAGAGCGACAGCTGCGTACAAACGACTGGATAGCTCCACGGTGAGAATGGCAAGTTATACGGGCTCTACGACTTTATAAACTTGACCGAGAGTGAAAAAAATAATGTGGTCGGAAAGATATTTTAACCCACTATTGGGAATATAACTATGAAAGAATCCACAATGTCGGCTGGGAACATTTCTATCTACCCAGTGCATCGGATGGGAAAGTCATATCGGATGTCGAAAACACTAGTCATTTCAGTCTCGGCGGGAACATCGTGAAGCTTTGGATCAACTCAGCACTAATTATCCACAACGTTGGATGGAAGAAACACTAAATCCCTTGGTTCATTCTGAGAAATAAAACCGACGGCGAGATTTCCAATCTTAACTGGACATCAGAAAAAGATAGTCGAACGAAGACCCGATTCATCAGATTTGCTTTAAACTAAACTACCGAAACATCAGCACACTGTCTCCAAGACCCCAAATGAAATGGCTTCTGATATGTCGGTTCAAACCTTGGAAAGCTTTCGAAAAGTTAGTTGACGATGCATCCGTTGTATCGGGAGGCTAGTGGACTATGCATTCGTTGTATCGGAAAGCTAGTCAACTAAGCATCCGATATGGGAATACAAAAAGATTTAGTTTTTCAATGAAAACAACTAGCTCGGGGAAAACCTTGGTAGAAATAAAACATTCTTAGGATGTCTATATACTAAAACAAAAAAGGGGGAACCCTAAAAATAATTTTTTTTGAGGGAATAGTTGCAGCTGCAGCAATTGGCGAATACCTGGCGGACACAGATATCTGAACAACTTATCCTTTGAGACAACAGACTATTTTGGTGATATCATTTTATTATATTTCTTCAAGATATCTGGATTCCTAAAATGCAAGATTTATGAGCTTTAAACATTGATGATAGTCCAATTTTAAAGAAAGGGGAACCAAGATTTTGAAGTCTGGATAACTCTTCTAAGGCTGGAGATATGAGTTTTATTTTACCTCTGTCTTTGGGTAGCTTCCAACTTAGACACCACAGGATCGTAACATATGGTAAACATATATATCCATTTGTTCCTCATTCCCACGCTAATTTGCACTTTTTGGTGGTTATGGACTTTTTTCCTTTTGAGTCCTCCTTGATTGCTTTCTTTCTAAATTTTAATTCAGGATCCTCTATCCATAGTGTCCTTTTGTGTGAGAGATATTTTAATTTTAACCCATGGACGGAGAAGAAATTTGGCAATATCATTCATATCGATGTGGTTCAACATGTGTTTTTGATACATATTTTCTTCTTGGGATATTTTGACTCTTGTTATCCTTTTGGCTTTCAATTTGTGGCATGGGATCATTTAAATATAATACATTGTTTACCTTGCTTCCTTTCCATGGGTCTTTTGCTGTTACCCCCTAGGACATCTTTTAGTGTGATATGAATGGATCCTCAAAATAGTACTCTAGACTTTTCTATCCTTAGTTATTTTATAGGGATTAAGCAGGACTTCAAATGTGTTCATAATCCATTTAGAAAATATTCTAGTCTTGAAGAATCTTTAAGCATTGTATGAACAAATAGTAGGCAGTCTTTGATCAAATATTTCAATTTATCCAGAACCCTGATGCACTCCAAAAAATCCAAAATTTGTGCTGATTTATTGAAACATAACAAACCAAAATTTACAAGTAATCAAATTCTGAGCAAGTAAAAGAAAAACAACTAAAACTAATCTAAAGTAAACAAAACAAATCAAACCATTTATTTATGTACAAGAAAACAAAATAAAAATCATTAAGAAAAATAAGGCTTGAGAACTAAACCATTTACTGGTAAGTTCTCCTCCCACCCCTGTAAGTCTTGTAGTTTGTAAGTTGAGGGGCCTATATTTGCTGCAATTTGAAAAGGGCCTATCCATAGTTGTTGAAACTTAGTGCACTTTCCCTTCTCATGATGCGCATGAACCCACTTAAGAACCAAATCACCTACCTCAAATTCCTTGTTCCTAGCTTTGTGTTTGTCAAACCATCTCTTTACCATTTCTGGTTGATGCTTAAACCTTTCACGGGCTTTGGACCTAGACTCTTCTGACTTTAGTAGATTATAAATTCAGATTTGTAGAATCTCATTATCAGTACCCCTAGAGTCTTGGTCTAGTCTGGAAGATGGCAACAAAATATTAGGAGGGAGGAAAACTTCTTTCCCATAGACAAGAGTGTATTAGGCAAAGCTAGATGCCAACTCCTTTGATTTTCTATGATTGTTTTCTTTAAAATTCTAATCAGATTTTTATTTGTGGATTCTGTCAAACCATTTCCTTGTGGGTAGTAGTTTGAAAAATAGTGTAGCTTAATTCCTCTTTCATTAGCAAATGCAGTTAATTTAATAGATGAAAAATATTAAGCATTATCAAGATCCAAGGAAATTGGAACCCCAAACCTGGTCATAATGTGGTTCTGCAAGAAATCCATAACTGCATCCTCGTTTACCTTTTGTAATGGAATGGCCTCTACCCATCTGGTAAAATAATCAGTTGCCATCATAATGTACTTATGCTGCAATGAGGAATTTGGATTTATTTCTTCGATAATGTCGATTCCCCATTGTTCGAATGGTTCCAAGATAATCACTGGTTTCAATGGTCTTGCTGCTTTGGATTGTCTCCCAATGCTCCTTTGGCAAGCATCACACTTTTGAACATGAGTATGAGAATATTTAAACAATGTTGGCCAGTAATATCCAGCTCTAAAAATCCTGTTTGTTGTTGTGTTCCCTAAAAAGTGACCTCCAACGGGTCCATCATGTAATTCTGCTACAACCTTATTTGCATCTTCATGTTCCAAGCATCTGAGAAAAACTCCATCATAGTTCTTCCTAAACAACACTCCATCAATAATCTGATATAAGGCTGATTTTAGACGTAATTCCCTTCTTTTCTTGGGGCTCCAATTCTCTGACAAATATCCTCCTTGAAGATAATGGACCAAATCCCGATACTAGGAGTCTAGAGCTGTGAATAGAGGACATGCATCCACCATGTGTAATTCAGCTTCATTATCCCAGTTGTGATATTCATCGTTTTGACTTTCACCCATTAGTTTACAAAGTCCTTGTCCTTTAACTATGGTTGCTGGTTTGAACTCGAGATCGTATTCTTGCAAAGCAGTCACCCAGTTACCTCTTCTTTCTCCCAATTCTTTTTGTACAAAAAGTGATCTTACTACCGTGTGTGGGACTATTACTTTGGTGCAATTCTTAAGTTTGTATGGCCTGAATTTGTTTACTTCCTTAAAAAATGCATAAGCCTGTTTATCAACTACGGGGTGGTTCAATTCAGCCCCTTGCAGACCAGTTCTCATAAATGATATGGGGTACTCATATCCCCCATCATCTTTCTACATAAGCACTGCTGCTAATGAATCATCGGAAGTGAAAGTGTACAGAGTAAAACCCTTTTCAAAATTTGGAATTTTGAGTGATGGTGCATGAGCAATAGATGTATTGATCTTGTTGAATGCATTCTTCTTCGAATCAGTCCATTTGAACTGCACACTCTGCTTAACCATTTGCTGCAAAGGTTTGACGATTTGAACAAAATCTAGCACAAACCTTCGCACAAAATTGATTGTCCCCATAAAAGATTGCATACCCTTTATATTATGGGGTAAAGGGATCTATTCTATGGCTTTAATCCTTTCTGGGTCTATGTAGATCCATTTTTTAGAAATAACATGACCCAATAGCTTTCCTTCTGTGATTGTGAACACACATTTCTTAGGATTTAAAGAAATGCCATATTTCCTCCAGTGCTCGAAAATTTGTTTCAAATGAAATGCATGCTCTTCTCTTTTTTTTGAGAATATTGTAACATCATCTAGATAGACCACAACACTACAACCAATCAGACCATGAAAATATATATCCATATCCCTTTGGAAAGTTGCTCCAGCATTAATAAGTCCAAAGGGAGTCCTCCTATATGCAAAAGTTCCCTACTTGGTTCTGAAAGTGGTCTTGAGCCTGTCCTCTTCTGATACTAATACTTGATTATAATTGGAGAATACATCTAATAGAGACAACTGTTTTGAACCTGAGACCATTTGTAGTATTTGTTCCATGGGTGGGACAGGATATTTATCTTTATCTGATGCACGATTAATATTTCTAAAATCTACACAAAGTCTGATCTCTCCAGAATTTTTTCACACTGGTACCAAATTAGAGACCCATTTTGAATGTCTGACTTTAAATATGATTTTAGCATCTAGCAGCTTTTTCACTTCATTTTGAATTAGGGGTTCTAGCTTTGGATTCATTTTTCTCAGAGGCTGCTAATAAGGTTTGAGTCCAACCTTGATTGGAATCACATGTTGTATAATTTTAGTGTCATATGTCTTTAGGTCTTCATAAGTCTGAGCAAATACATCCTTATATTGTCTGAATAAAATGATGAATTTTCTCCTCTCAGCGGGTGAACAACTCTTCCCCAAATTCACATATTTGGTTTTAGCTTCTTTCCCTAGATTTATCAGCTCGAATTGTAAAGATGAGCTATGAGTCTTGACATTCGCTGGCTTTCTAAACTTGTTGTCTAAATCAAACATCTGTTCCAAAGTTCTAACTCCTTTCGGAATAAAATTTCCGTACTGTAATTCTGCTTGATGTTCTTTGTCATCTATTATGGCTCCTTTAAATGTATCATTATTTGTTAAGAGTTCCAATATTTGCTGATCATCATCAAACACCCACATATTAGTGATGTTATCTGGAACATAAGGCCTGAAAAGTAATTCAATCAAACATCTATTATTTGTAGGTACCAACCTTGTAGCTGATGTACCTAACAAGTCAGCTGCTGCATTTTTTTCTCTAGGAATTGAAGAAATATTTAATGCATGAAAAATTACCAATATATCCCAGACTTCATTTTGGTAAGCCTTCAAATGCGGTGATATGCAGTGAATTTTGTTCCTAATTTTTTTAACAACAATTTCAGAATCTCCATATACTTTCAATTCTATCGCTTTTTTCAGTCCCTGAACTAATGCTTCGTATTTGGCTGTGCTATTTGTGCATTCGAATTCTAATCTACATGAAAGAAAATGTTTATTTTTTCTAGATCAATCAGGACACAACCAACTTTTGATCCTTCCAATGTTTTAGAACCATTGAAATAAATAATCCAAAAACTTTCTACTCCTACTGAAATCGGATTACTAACTACATCTAGAACTAAATATACTATGTTACAATCAATCTTATCAACCCGTGAGAACTAAAGGATATCAGGCTAGATATCTGATATATTGTTGGCTTCTTCATCTTGGTAATTTCCTAGTTCTAGTTCAAGAAAATAATTTCCCAACACAGAGTTTATTGGCTCATTTTTTCCTTCCAACAGAGTCATATTATACTTCATTTGAGGTTCTCTCAACACCTTTATTTGGTTCTAACATCCTTTATAGGGTAACCACATATGAGACCAATCTGATACAAAATATCCTTCTAAATTTGCTGACCAATACAGGCTCAAACCCAAACCATAAGCATTTGGGATATCTGCTACAACAATGTCTATGTACTGACATACCCTCTCATCAACGAACAAACAGATCAAGACATCTCCCATTTCTCCAATCACGTTTACTGTTGTTCTATTTAATTGAAGAACTTGGCATGTAGTTGGTTTAGGTTGACCATTTATTTGCTTGCAGACTGAGGGTGGCATGACATTGACTGAAGCTCCTGAGTCCACCAAACAATTATGCACATTGTAATTTAAAATCTCAAAATTTAGAAGAAAAGTTGGAGTTCTATACTTAGACTTTCCTCCTAAAGCTATTTCACCAATCTCTTCCTCATGTTGGTTGTCACTCTGAGGTTCCTTCTCAGGTGTCTCCAGTGCTTTTAAGAGATTTTCCTTTTGCCAAGGTAGATTGCACATCTCAAATAATGAGATATTTGCTTTAGCCTTTTTAATGTCTTCAACAATGTCATATCCCATCTCATGCTTAGTCAAACTTTTCTTGAAATTTTCAGCTTTATTTTCAGTAGGCTTTATAGGCACATTGACCTTTTTGGGGCTCTACACTGAAATGACAAACTCAGGTATGTCAACCATTGGGGCATTATTCTTCATTTTCTTCATGTTCTCTTGAAGTTTCTTAATTTTGGGAAGTATCAAGTTATCTTCTTTTAATAGATTCTGGATTCTTGTTGTAACATTTGTCTCTGATATTTCTTCTTCATCGGGGATACCTTCATCTTCTACGTTAAACATAGAAACATAGTCCCATAAAACCAAGGTGTCTTCCTCTTTTGTTTCTATAGGTTCATGATCTTTCCCTTTCTCTTCCTCAGTTTCTGTCAACTTGGAATCCAATAATTCAGTCATTACTAATGTCATAGAATTAATCCACTGTGGACAATTCTTGTCAGAATGAAGTTGTTGATGGAATGAAAAAAAATTATCCATTCCTACATCCATCAAATTCATGGCTGAGGGACTGTGTGGGGGAGGTTTGGGCTAACTGTTGTCTTCCCTCTTTTTATAATAAGGCTTGCATTGTTTATGAGCCTCCTTTTCTTTTTCCAAATCGATCACCTTGTTTGATAACTTTTGCATTATCTTCACTACCCCATCTAACTCTTGTGATCATTCATCATTAGGTTTAGTTAATAATAGGGGATTTTTGTCTCCATAAGTTATTTCATCTGACTGCGTAGGATAGTGTTCTATACTCTCCATTTCAACCTCTACCTTCTCAGCTTCTTCATAAGTATCTACCAAAGTGGGCCTAACTAATATCTTGGAAAACATGGCTAGATTAGGCCCAAGGGCTGAGGTATAGTACTCAATTAGAGCATGCTCAGATGGTTTATCAGCTGCATTGAAGTTATTCATGTAGGAAGAAAAATTCTAAGTAAAATTATGTACCCTTTCTTTGTTTTCTTTCTTTAAGTAAATCAATCCTTTCATTAACACTGCGTGAGTTTTTTGGATTCTGTATTTGTTTCTTAACAGTCTCTCAAAAATATTCCAATTTGTGATTGAGTTTTCCGGTAGGGGAAAATACCATGAAGCTGCTTTCCCTTTCAGGATATGCGAGAATAATTTGAAAACTACATCTTCATGTTTTGTTGCTTGTAGACCTTCTAAATCCAGATAAAAACTATGCAAGTGATCATCCTATTAATTTGTCACAGTGGTCTAGGAATTGAAAACACAGTCTCACAAAGAATACATATAGAAAATAATAAAATTTGAAAAATGGTGTTGCAATGGAAGTAGCAGCTCTGTATAATCAAATGAATAATACAATACAATGATAATGCCAGAAGCATGAATTTCAAGATAATTCAAATTCCCAAGGAGGTCATTCGAATTGAATGAGTGTGTCTAGCTTAACTAAATGTAAGCCATAGTCAACACTCAAGTTAACCACTGATCAAAACCCTAATTGAATCAACTGAGCCCTAACTGAAGTCAAAGTGCAATAAATGACTGAGTCTAACTGAAAGTAGCTTAGACACATGTCACTGTAAGCCAAACAACAAGTGGTAGTGCATCAATGACTCCAATGAACCCCGATGAGGTTAACTGAAGTGTAACTGACCATCCAAAGTGGTTAGAGGCACCCCTGTTGACTCCATGTCATTAAATAATCATTAAATAATCAATTTAATGAAGGGAGGTTCCTTCACTACCCTATTTAATATATTGTAACCACCAGTTAGCAAGAAAGTGCATTTATGACACTCAAATCACCCTCGGAGTGCTCCAATTAGCCTCCCTGAATGTAGGAGAAGGCTATGTTAGCCTCCTTGACTAAAGGTAGGCGTGGGTGTGCTCATGTTGATGTCATATATTGTTCCTTTGATGTCAATTAAGTCAATAAAACTTAGGATAGTGGTTTAACTAGGCCAAATTGACCAAAATGAGTGTGTATGGTGGTAAATGTCTCCAACACCCCCCCTTGAGTATTACTCAGGAGGAGTGGAAAACATAAAGTGCATAAGAATGCTAGGTCCATGGGAACTAAGGCCATAGGTCACCCTGTATAATACTAAAACTCAAACAATGGTAAAAAACAAACTAAGTGAGGAAAAGAGGGAAAATCCAGTGGGAAACCCCCCCTCAAGCTGAACACCGAAAGTAGTTGGATCACCCTGATGAACTCACCCCCAACAGTGAATGGAGGTAAGTGAACTTCTTTTTCTGAAAATCTCTTGTTGAAGATGTCTACAATCTGCTCATCAGTTGGGTAGTATTGCAGAATGATGGTCCTGTCATGCACTAGCTCCCTGATATAGTGCATATGTATCTTTACATGCTTAGTCCTCTGCTTGGTAACTGGATCTATGGATATCTTAATAGTGCTTTGATTGTCACAAAAGAGGACAGTGGAAAAATTACTACCAAGATCAAACTCTAAAAGAATGCCTTGCAACCAAACAGCTTCAATGCAAGCATTCACCGCTCCGCTATACTCGGCCTCTGCTGAAGGCAATGCTATGGTGGTTTGATTTTTCCTAGACCAGAAAATGGGGCCACCAAAAAACATGAATACATATCTAGAATTTGAATTCTGATCAATAGAATCACTCTCCCAATCAAAATCTGCGTATCCAACCAGCTCTAGCTCGGAGTCTGCAGCATAGTGAATGTCGTAGGTCTTGGTTCCCTGAATGTACTGCAGGATCCTCTTGGCTGATTTCCAAGGAATATCATGGGGCTTCTGCATGTATCTTTATAAATAATTCATGGCATAACATATATCAGGCCGAGAACTTGTCAAGTACAACAAGATACCAATCAACTGTCGATAAATAGTGCAGTCCATGGGAGGTGTGCTTTTTCCTTCTTCAAGGATGATCCCTGAAAGGAAAGGGAATGGTGCAGGCCTACATTCAGCCAAGTTAAAATTGAATAATAGGTATGATATGTATTTGTATGGAGTGACCATTATCCCATCAGAATTTTTCTCAATTTCGAGCCCCGAAAATTGTTTTAAGAGCCCCAAATCGCTCATTTCAAATACATTGTGGAGAGCAGTTTTGATGACTGAAATAGAAGCAACTGTGCTACCTATGATCAGTAAGTCATCAACATATAAAAAAATAATAATCAAATTACCATCATACTGCTGTATGTACACATTTGTATCTGATCTACACCTTTGGAAGTTTTGCGAGAGAAGGAAGGCATCCATCTTGGAATACCACTCTCTTGGGGCCTGTTTTAACCCATATAGTGACTTCTTTAGCTTGCAAACCAAAGACGGATCAGAGATGTAGCCCTTAGGATGATTCATGTATATCTCCTCATGAATATCTCCATGTATAAATGCTGAATTAACATCCATATGATGCACTTCCCAGTGCTTAGAGGCTAAAATTGCCAAAACTAGGCGGATGGGGTCCATTTTTGCAACCGGTGCAAAAGTCTCATGGTAGTCCACACCTTGGACCTGGGAGAAATTTTTTTCCACCAGTATTACCTTATATTTTCAGGTGCTTCCATCTACAGCAACCTTGGTCTGAAACACCCACTTGCATTGAACCAATTTCCTTCTCAGAGGAAGAGAAACTAGCTCCTAAGTAGTGTTTTTCTGAAGAGAATTCATCTCTTCATCCATGGAAACTTGCCATATCGGATCCTTTCGAGCATGGTATAATGAATTTGGTTCTGAATCTATCATCAAATAAAAATATTTGGATATCAAATAATTAGGACAAGAGAGCGCAATACCTGCTCTTTGGAAATCAGACCGCCTTGGATCATCCAAATTTCCAATGTTATCTCCTGCGGAGGAGAGTGTCTGTCAAGCCCATGTTGGGAGATGATTTTGTACTTCAAGTTATGATTCATAATATGAATTTTGATTTACATGGATATAAAAAATAATAGGATCCAAATCAGGGTCATCAACCCCAATTTCATCATCCAAATATTCAGTAGAATAGGAAGGAAATTCAGCAGTTTTCTCCTTCACTAGTTCCACCTCCTGAAGAGGCTCATCGAACTTGACACTCCTTTCGATGATGATTTTTTTTTTTTGGTATCGAGCAGCTTGAAACCTTTTGATTCATCAGGATACCCAATAAATAGACATTCAATTCTTTGCGGTTGCAAATCCCTCCTTTTATCAAGTGGAATTCGGTCCCATGTAGTGGACCCAAACACCTGCAGGTTCGACACATCCGACTTGTGTCCGAAGTATGCTTCGAAAGGGTTATTCCATTTCATGTATGAGTGTGGAAATATATTATAAATGTATACTACATAATTCATGGCTTCAGCCCACAAATTTGTAGCCAACTTCTTTGATTCCAACATACAGGTGGTCATCTCCTTGAGGTACCGATTCTTCCTCTACACTACATCGTTCTGTTGGGGAGTGTAGGGAATTGAATGCTGGACCTGAATACCACTTTGGGAGAATATTTGCAGAAACTCATTACTGACACACTCCCTACCATTATCATATCTCAAGGTCTTGATATTTTGGCCAGATGCATTCTCGATCAAGGCCTTCAGTTCAGTGAATTTTTCACAGACTTCAGACTTCTTTTTGATAAAGAAGACCCATGTGTACCTGGAAAAATCATCAATAAAATTCAGAAGATACCTTGATCCATTCATGGATGTGATAGGAATGGGACCACTGATATCAGAATGTATCAGTCCCAAGATGCATGTATCTCGGATTGCCTACCCCTGATCGAACTTGTGCTCAGGGTGCTTTCCATGAACACAGCCCTTGCGAATTCCAGTGGTTGCCTTGATGACCGGGAGGCCTTCAACCATGGATTTTTTCTGTAAATGATGCAAGTATTTGAAGTTGATATGGCTGAACCTCTCATGCCATAGTCTACTAACTTCATTTCCATGAGTCAGCAGTGCGGTGGGCTTTGAATCCGCCACAAAATGGGAAAACTCATAGGCTTTTGCATGATGGTTTGCAAGGCCTTTTGCAACAAGTTTCCCGGATGCAAGTTCTATGATCTCTACATAATTTGGGATGAATCATACTCTCTTGGGAACTCCCATATGTGGCATTTGATAAACACTCAGGAGGTTTGATGCCGGAGATAGTACATATAAAACATTTGAAAAATAGCCATTCTCAAGATCAACAGTACCTTGTCCTTCTGAAATGATGGTGGAGTGATCTCCCATGTGGATGGGGATGTATTTTTTGGTCTCCAAAGATGATAAGGAGTCTCTTTCCACCTTCAAGTGGTTCAAAGCTCCAAAATATATCAAGAGTGATTTGGACTTTGAAGTGCTTGCCATGAGGGCATGACCTCTTTCATGCTGTGGTTCTCGATATTGCTGATCTCTCCTCTGAAAGATTTTTGAAAGATTGATGTGATTTATCTCAAGGAGAGAGGTAGCTTCATCGAGTTTATTCTTCATGCAGGCATGTTCAGGGTGGAATACCTTCCTGCGGTATGAACACTTGACATTTTCCTTTCCATGATGCCCTTTTCCTTTGTTCTTCTTTGAGCCGGAAGACTCATCATGCTACTGGTTTTCAACTTTAGGATTAGAAGATTCAAATTTAGTTTTTGGGTTATTCTTCTACTTTCCTTTACCCTTCATATCTTTGGGCCCCGAGACATGGAGGGCTTGATCATGGGAGGATCTGATGATCCTCATCTAGACAAGCTTATCATGTTCACTTGTTAGGGACTCAATGAAGGCATTTAGTGAAGGAATATTCCATCTAGGGGTTGTGAGCTTCCCCGCATGGAATGTAGATAAAAAAATTGAATAATCAGCTCCAAGTTTGGAGAGTATGGCGAGGATGAGCTGATCATCCTCCTTCTCCACTTTACATTGCTTCATCAGTAAGACAATGTGCTTGAACTTTGTCAAAAAGTCATTCAAGGTCTCGAAATTGGAAGGCTGGAGAGACATCAACTCATTCTAAAGCTGGTATACTCTCAAATCATCCTTCTTTCCATATAGGGTTTCCAATTTTTCCCAGATTTCCTTTGGAGTTTTCAATCCTGAAATATGGAAAAGAAGATCCCAGGAAACAGAGAGGCACAAGAATCTGAATGCTTCATCTTTCTTGTTCAAGAATATAGCTTTGTCTGTCACAGAAGTAGGCTCTTATTCAGTGTCCATAGTGACCCTATAGAGTCCTCTGGCATGTATCTAGATCTCCATGTCTCCTTTCCATGAGTGGACATTGAACGGAGTCAAGAGTTCTATGGAAGAAGCCATCTAAATATGTTGGAGTGAATGCTTTCACCTGTTAAAAACCTAAAAATCACAACAAAAGGGGCACCGTAAGGTCAGACATCCTACACATTTTAGGCTTTCATCACACCCATCATAGTCAATCAAGCAAGCTTGATCAACAATTTCCTTACTTGGGGTATTAAGTGGTAAGCCTTGGCTTCTGGTGCAGTGCTGGATTTTTGAGCTATTGCTCAATTTTTCATGCAATATCTGTCAAAAACCTTGTTTTTGAGAGATATGAGCTTTGTCCTTCCGTGAGCTCTGATACCATATTAATTTTTCACAGTGGTCTAGGAATTGAAAACATAGTCTCACAAAGAATACAGATAGATAATCATAAAATTGGCAAAATGGTGCTGCAATGGAAGTAGCAGCTCTGTATAATCAAATTAATAATGAATAATACAATACAATGATCATGCCAGAAGCAAGAATTCCAAGACAATTTGAATTACCAAGGAGGTCATTCGAATTGAATGAGTGAGTCTAGCTTAACCAAATGTAAGCCATATTCAACACTCAAGTTAACCATTGATCAAAACCCTAATTGACTCAACTGAGCCCTAACTAAAGTTGGACTGCAATAAATGACTGAGTCTAACTCAAATTAGCTTAGACAAATGTCACTGCAAGCCAACCAACAAGTGGTAGCACATCAATGGCTCAAATGAACCCCGATGAGGTTAACTGAAGTGTAACTGACCATCAGAAGTGGTTTGAGGCGCCCCTGTTGACTCCAGTTCATTAAATAATCAATTTAATGAAGGGAGGCATCTTCACTACCCTGTTTAATAGATTGTAACCATCAGTTATCAATAAAGTGCATTTATGACATTAAGATCATCCCTAGAGTGCTCCAGTTAGCCTCCTCGGATGTAGGAGAAGGCTAAGTTAGCCTCCTTGACTGAAGGTAGGCATGGGTGTGCTCATGTTGATGTCATACAGTGCTCCTATGATGTCAATTAAGTCAATAAAACTTAGGATAGTGGTTTACCTAGGCCAAACTGACCAAAATGAGTGTGTATGGTGGTAAATGTCTCCAACACACCCATAAGAATTCCTTCACTGGGTTTAAACTTGGGTAAAATTTTGTCAAAAATCTGAGGCATATCATGTAATGGAGGTGTCAGGTTTAAAGGAGATCTAGCTCTCCAAGCAGGCTGTGGAGATGGCTGATTTGCATTCACATTGGCCATGATTCTGAGTGGAGTATGAGGTGGAGACTGAATAGGGGTCTGAAAAGGTGAACAATGAGGGGAATCTGGCCCCAACTGATCCAAAGGTTGGAAAAATTCTTGTAAGGCTATTTCTACCAATCCTTCAAGATCTTCTACCAACACTGAATCTTCCAACTGAGGATGATCCTTCTTCTGATACTCTCTTCTAGGTAGAATAGGGATAATAGGTAACCCTCCAATAGTTTTCACATATTCCCTAGTAATCCTCCTTAAATATTCAACTACTTTGTTATCAATGGGGTAGAGATACCCCTTTCCTTTTTCTTCAGGAGTGGGTTTCTGAGGAAAACTAGTTTCAGAACTGTCACCAGTGGAGTAATCTCGAGAAAGCGGACTTCCTCAACCAGCCATGCATTGGTGGCCCTCCTTATAGTGCCAAAACTGTTGAGGCCTAGAAAATCACAGGTAACAACAATAGGGATTCTCCCCAATAAATGTTCCCAATCAGCTCGTTATTTTTTGGTATGGGGAATCCATCTGGTTTACGGTCCGACTACCATAGGTCAATAAATGGTTAAAATACTTTACCGGTTGCGGCCCGGTACACTGTTTAGGTGTATTTTTTAGTTTTATATTTATGTTTGAAATGCAAGTGCCTAGCTAAATGTAGTTGATAGAGATAACAAGGAGTGTCACAATGTGATTTGCAGGTTCTTACCTCTCGTCTTACCTCTCTCGCTTCTAAATCATAAACTAACCTATCCCTAGGGAGAAATATTGTAATTAATGATGATTAATGTATTGTATAACATGCATAAAGAACACTATAGATAATTGTTAATATTTCTGAATACATGAATACCAATAGACAAATAAACAAAGAGATGGATCATTGTTAATTAAAACATTCATTACTCAAGTACGATTGTGGAAATTTCACAGAAATAAACATGAGCACATTCATAACATGAAATAATTCATAAGTTAGAATGATCTCATAGTTCATGGAAACAAGATGAAACATAAATAGTTCACATCCAACCAGTCCATGTCAGGCATTTGAAACCCCACGGTGCTTTCTCCAGCCAAAAAATATAACTCTTTATTATAAGATGAAATAGTTCTTCTTACAATAATATTGCACAAAGATAGTCTGAAAAAAGGTCCTTTGACACATAAAACTTGCCTATATTTATACAAAAAAGAAAAAACTCTTGGTCTTCCCTCGTTGCCTTTTGGGCTTCCCCTAACCTTTCCTTTACAAAATTTTGTCTTTTAGCTTGTGAATTCAAAAAAATAAATACAATATATTAAATCATTTATCAAAAGTGCTAGATAGTCCAACTAAGAGGGTCCAGCTTGCTCATTCATAAAATTTCTCCATGCATTTGCATTTGCTGCTATGTTCTCAAAACCAGAAGACTCAAGAAATATGATAGTAATTTCATGCTTAGCAGCCTGGGATTTTACACCCGCCACCCTTGCTGAAATCACTCGAAGTTGGTCTTCCAGTAAGTGACTGCTAACTGCTGCATGTGCTATTTTAGTCTTAAGCACTGTAGAGGGGGCTAATTACCTCCTAAATGTCATCATGTAATTATAGTTTAAAAGATAGGTAGTTGGAGCGGGTACAACCGCTCCAACCTACCTCATAATGTATAAATAATTAACAAAGATAATGCAAAGACGGATTTGGACGTCCTTTCCCACATTTCTTTGTCTTTGATCGCTGTGTATGAATCTAATGTATGCTTGAATGATGTTGAAACCCTAGACTTCAACATTGGCGCCGTTGCCGGCTCTATCCGGTCTGGGTGACAGCAGCAGCGGATGGAGGTGGTCGAACCTAAAGGAGAAGATGTCGTGAAGATGAAAATCCTGCTCGTGCATTCGTGAATCTGAAAGGAGAAGCTTCAACCGACTGCATGTGCGTTGCATGGATAAAATTTGTTTCTACAGCCGTCGACTCCATGTACGTTATTGCTGCTGCACTCCACAGTCCATGTCGTTGCGGGCATGAGATCTCTGTTGGAGCGTGATAAATGCGCCTGAGATGGATGGAATCGGCGGCCGTTGATCTCTAGAGCCGTAGTATTGCTGCGAGTCCTGTGGGACAAAGGAATTACAACGCCTCGCCACTATCCGGAGGAGATTCGAGGAGTGGCCGAGGTAAATGAATGGCACAAAGTCGCCTGAGGTAAGGGAAGCCTGTTCTGTGACAAGGCGCGGACTCGGTGAAGGGAGTAGCCTCGAAGGTCAATAGAGGGAGTTGCACCTTGCAGTAGCGTGGAGGGGTGGCCAACGGGCGCACTTGGGAGAGACTGCGATGGAGACTAGGCGTGAAGACATCGACCGTTACGATGGAGGATTGGAGGGCCTGGAAAATTCGTTAGGACAGCGTGATGGGGACGAGGAGTGAATGCAGCGGCGCTAAACTGCCACCGACTCGTCGCACCGACTCGTCGGGTCGACCCAGCCACCGACCCATCCATTCCAGTAAGTNGATCTGGTCGACCGCCATCGACCCGACTGAGCTGTTCGACCACCATTTCGTCGACCCTGTCCCGACTACGGATTAAAAAAATTTTGATGCATCATGAGAGGTCGGTTGGGTTGGAGCAGGAAATTCATACTCTCACGATAGAACAAGACAACGACGATGACATTCAAGCAAATATCATTCACC